>JBANCW010000073.1:0-14992 GCA_037040085.1 Colocasiomyia kotana | reverse complement strand
GGTGAACAGCGACCTTCCATTAGCCGCTATGTGAAAGCCACGCATTATCTGGACGGATAATGCAACAAAAAAAAAAACAGAAAAAAATGGAGCAGCAACTGTCTATCACTACTACAAGAGCGAAACAAGTGGAAAACGTCTCAACCAACTCTACAGGAAGGTAAAATGGTTTTGCTCAAAGAACTAAAGTGGCCATTTGGCAAAGTCGAATCAACCTTACCAGGTAACGACGGCGTTCCTAGAGTAGCGATAGTCCGTACTGCAGCTGGACTTACCAGAAGAGCGGTAACGAAGTGACTTTCCATTAGCCGCTGTGTGATTTTTGTGGCCGTCATTTGGTTTTTATTTGCCGCGGTCATTATTAAATGCTTAACAGATATTTGCAAATAAAAAGTAAATCCTCTCTACTTTGCACCTCCAGTTATTTCATGCTCTTTGCCCTTGCTGTCCGCTAATTGTGTAACCCGGTTTTTTCAACAGCGACCGAACGCATGTTCCGCAAAGCTGGGCGCATCATAAGCGACAGAAGTGCTGCACTCAAGGCGCTTAGGTAAATTCAATGGCTTCTATGTAGGTGAATTAATCTATAATGTATATAATATATAATCTATTAATCTATAATCTATTTAATCTATAATCTATGCTTTTAAAAATATTATTTCAGATTTCCACCTTTGAGTGGACAAATATTTGTTTGTATTTAATATGTAATCAATTGAGTTATAGATAATCGATTTTAATTCGATCTGTAAAAAAGTTCATGCAGTGAGAACCGTTTTCTTTTCTGCTCTACCAGGACTGCCATATCGATATTAACTTTTTAGTTTTGGTGGTTTCAAAAATATAAACCTGTTTACATTTTGAGACCCCATATTGCAAAAAGAAGAGTCTTGGTATTGCAAAAGAGGCGAAAATTGATTAAAAACTCGTTAATGCCAATGCTAAGTAATTAAAAATGTATTATTTTTAATTAAAATTAATATTTAGTCGTTGCATTGCATAGCACCACGATTCTGTAGCCATGGCAATAGCACTTTTATGTGTTCCTTATAAAGTTCACCATCGAATAAGACAGTTTTGAATGCATCTGCTTCTGGAGTATCAGAGAAAAGATTGTCAAAGTTGGCAGATTTTGTGTCCTCCAGTAATACACCCGTCAGCACACCGCCAGCTGTGCAATAGCCTTAAATGGGACATTTCATTATCAATATAAGAGAGTCGAGATTAATCTCCTTTCACTAATACTTACCCCAAATGCCGTATTTAATGGTAGCTATGTGTATATCAGCTAAACTGGGCAACTTTTTGTCATAGTTTAACAGCTTCAGGTTCGCTGTCAGCTGATCATGATAGTATTTTATGAAACTATCAAATTCTTTCACTTTCAGCTCCAATCTTGGCGAGGATATCAAAAAATAAAGCAAATCTATGGCCACGGTGCCATAAACCATTGCTTGATAGTCTACTAAATAGGTATGTTGCAACTTGCCGCAGTCATCGTATTGAAACATAATGTTGTTCGCCCAGCAATCACCATGGTTTAGCACAGTGAACTCATCTGGATTGGTATTGGCCAATTTTATGACCATATCATATATATGACCTTCCATTCTTTGCTAAAGCAAAGCAAATTTTGTCAATTTCAGTCAAGGTTACTATTTTATGCCAACTTACAAGGTCTTTGTAGTAGGCCTCATGTCCTTCGACTGTTTGAACGCTGCGTAACATATATTTTACCAAGCCATCCGTCAATATTTGCAACGTCAGTTTGTTGGCTTCTGAGAAAAGTCCGCTCACTTGCTCCTTTGGATACGCCCCTTTTGTGCTCACTCGCACAGCGGAGGCGGCATGCCATTGGGCTAGCTTTTGCAGCACGCTCAATGTCTGCTCCTTGTCAAGACCTGCCAAGCGATCTGCGCACTTGAAGCCTCTGGCTCGTAGATCCTCGAGCAACACATAATCCTGCTGTATATCCAGCGTAAAGCTATTGGCGGAAAAGTCCACCTCCGTGCCGGCATTCCGATAGAGCTCCTTGACCTCTTCCATGTATATTGAATAAATGTCACGTTCAAGGCTAAATATATTGAACTTGCCCAGGGTTTCATTGTAGATAGGAGAGCTATGCGGTATCTTGAGCATGTACGCAATATGCTTTGTTGTTGTATCTACAAATACGATATTAGGGTTGGTTCGGCCAGTAGATAACATTAAGGATTCTTGCCTATCAACTCAATTTCCAGTTCAATGCGCAGCATTATCGTGGCATAATTTTCACCTGGCTGCGTGCCCGGTAAAACTCTAAATGTTTTAATGCATTTGAAGCCATCAATTGTTGTTTTGAGTAATGGTTCGAAAATGTCGGACGTGAGCCATTCAGGCTGCTTCAATTGAACGACTGCTGCTTCATCTAAGCCCCGGTTGTTGTGTTTCGTTGTCATTACGCTTAATAGTTGCACCCGATGGCTATTGCTCGCGTGCACGCCTTGGAAGAACTGACAAGTACTCAGTTTGCCGGTGCCTCTCTTATAGAAGAAATGCTCCGCCAAAAAGCTTTCTCTGAAGCGCAAGCTTCATATGACAACATTTTAGACACTTTGGATGAACTCGAAATAAATTACGTTAGTTTTAGTATCAGTATCAAGCATTTACTACTGCCGGCATTCTAGCCATGAAATTCGATAGTGGTCCTGTTAGCTATGACAAGCCTGCCTGCAAGCCTTTGGATTGAATAGTTTGAGCTTTAAGTTTTACACAATCTAAATTATAAACTAATTTCAAGAGAGTATTCTCTGCTTTTATAGTACTACTTTTATAGTACTTTAAGACGTTAACATATGGAATAGTGCGATTATTTGATAAATCACATTTTGAATAGACTTATCATGCTTGCATGACTTGCGATCTATCAAGTATTTGATCAACTTATCAGCATTTCATGTTGCCGTACAAAAAAGCATACACAGATAAATGTTTATATACATGGACATTCTTCTTCTTAAATAAGAATATCTGGAATATACACTATAATCAGGCCTTAACTTTAAACTGTAATATTGTTATCTTATTTTATACAGACGCCTACGGTAGCGTATGTCAAATAAGTAAGATAGCTTCAGACGGGCCAGCACGACTGTTGTATACCCTGGACAGGATTTAATAAAACAGTCTGAATTTTCATACGACATTATTTTACCTGTTGAACAGAGTATTAGCATATACATATAAGTGGGGTGTATAGTTGCATACATGCTTGGGTCCGACAAAGCCATGACTGTAGGCTACGCGTGACAGAGTGACGACAGCAATCAGCGCCCAGGAGTAGAGCAAGATCAGTGTGGGTGAAGACGGCAACAAAGAGTATGGAATGACTAGAGGTGCAAAGTAGAGAGGATTTTTCTTTTGTTAACAGCGGTCAGGCATTTAGCAGTGACTGTGAGGAGAAGCTTGCGTTTGATTGCCGTCACTATAATCGTATAACAGCCACTTAACAGAAGATACCGGAGAGTATCCTCTACTTTGCGCATCGAGTAATTTCAAACACTTTGACGGCAATCACTACGGTCGATACAAAAAGACATAGGCGCAAAAGACGCCGCATATAACACCTAGCATTTATTGTATTTCATTTAATCACAATTGTAAGCATCTGGCAACCTGAAAGAGGAATGACATAGAAGAAGAAGAACTGGAAGAAGTTGGCAGCTCGAATCAGAGTGTGTCTCTCTTTTTGCAAGTACGAGTATTTATTTCTTTATTTAAATTAGTAAAACGTACTCTGTAATTAATATAAATAAACATCATTACCCGAAAACAAACCCTCGATGGCTAACCTTACACAATTATATTATATTAAATCTATATATGATCAATAAATATTCCACATATATACACGATGTATTTATCAATTTTAAATAACCATGTCTCGCATTCTAGTAATCGAATTTCACCCAAAATTTCAAGAAACATAGAACTTCCTAACGTGAACTTTCACGCTTAAAACTGAATGGTTGGGTGAGAGTATTACAAACATTTTTTATCGTTAATTTTATGAAGTCTAAATATCGAAATTGGTATCCCTGGGATGAGTGGGCAAGCCATATTGCATGGCTGTGTGGAGTTGGAGGTCAAATTTTTGAATGCCAAAATATGCAAAGTGGGTGGTATCAATTCTAGAGAAATGCGTGGGCGTGATCAACAATTTCAAATCAGGTTCAATTTGATATTACGCCACAGGCCTTTGTGCCAACTTTTCTCGCTTTAAATTAGAACGTGTGGCTACGACCAAAAACAAATTAAATTGCGTGGGCGTGGCAATCCAAATTTTGAGTTGACGGTTGGACAGACGGACTGTTTCGGAATACATGTATATTTTATGGGGTCTGCCACGGCTCCTTCTGCAAGTTACATACATTTTTACAAACATAATATACCCTAGTTTCACTCTTGGTGCACTGTGTATGAGAATCAAATTTTATAGAAGGTTTTTTATTTAATTACTTTGCTTAGAATGGGAAAAATATGGACACATTTTTCAAGTTGTATTGTTTTAGCTATAATAACAAATGCAAACTTAATTTTTTTTATCTAGAGTGGCGCCTTTTATTATACTTTCGTGTTATGTTGTTTTATGCGAATAGCCGCATACATGCGAATGCGATAATTAAAAAAAAAAAAAAGATTTATTATATCAAATTAGGTGATAAGAGTATAGAATAGTTTGATTAAAATTGTACATATTTAATTATTGCAAAATGACTTAATCAAAAGTATATTGAAAATTTAAACTGCTTCATATTACTTATCCGTTTTTTACAAACAATCTTTATATTAAAATGTTGAAGGTTTATGTATGCATTATGACATTTTAGTGGTATGTGTATGTGTAAGTATGTGTAAGTATTTCTTGCTGATGGCCACTATGGCCACTAGTGCAACGCGTTAGCACGGCACGGCAGCGCATTGTGCTGGCCCGCCTGTATCTGGGCACCGGCCATCTGGAGAATCGGTTTGTGCCTGCTACCGCAATCGTCGCTGCGCGTCAATGTGCTGCTCGACTTTACACGCGGCCCGCGCGGCAGCACCAACTCGAAGACGATGCTGTTGCCGCTGTTGCGCGACTTTAGCAAGCAATTTCAGTTCTCGCTTTATCACACTCCCGACTTGCGTGGCATGTCCAAGCGACTGGTGCCAGCGCGAACGAACTGCTTGGACTGCAGCATATGAAGGTCTATCTGTTCGATGACGCAGTCCTGATATCTGGCGCCAATCTGTCCAACGACTACTTTACCAACCGGCAAGATCGCTATATTCTAATTGAGGACAAGCAGCAGGCTGATTTCTATGCTCAGTTTATCGAGCGTGTGCAAGAGTTCAGCTTGGCTGTTGGACAGCATGCCGTAGAGGGTCTGCACAGCAATTGGCAGATTCTACCGTACGAAGGCACAAAAAAAAAAACAATTCATACAGCAGGCCAGGAGGCGCAATACTGACTTTGTGCAAGAAGTTTATCGGCGGCAAGCAAAAATCAAAGATCAAAACACCGAAGCGGACACCTGGGTGTTTCCGCTCATAGAGATGGGACAGCGTGGTGACCAAGCAACTGCTCTCCAGCTGCATCGTCGGCTCCCGCCTAAAGCTCGCCACGGGCTGCTTCAATCTAACGCAGGAGTGCATAGACACAATAACACAGAATTGACTAGCGCAGTGCAGCTAAATGCCAATGGCGCATCCAAATGCCAATGGCTTTCAGGGCGCCAAAGCACTGATGGCCACTTGCTGATGGCACACACACGACCGATACTCACCGCTTCGCTTCTTCTAATCCTTCATTTACCTTTTAGCGTTGCCACTCTTCCTTCTTACTTATACGATATTCTGGTATCATAATACTAAATGGCAATGATGCCACCTTACACTATAATCATCCTACAGTAATATTAAATATATATACTTACAGTTATGCCTTACATTTATTCTTAGATGAATAATTATCAAGTTACGTATTAATTAGGCATATTTAATATGTGCAGTTTGCTATTACTTAAAAACTAATTTGCTAATTTGTTTTTATGGTTTTCTTGCCATTTCTGGTGGAACGAACGGACAAAGCTCAATCGACTTGGCTTTTCATGCTGCTCAAGAATATATATACTTTGTGGGGTTTGCCACGCCTCCTTCTGACTATTACATACATTCGCAGGAAACTTTTGAACTCTAGACAAGTAGGTGCAGCGACTGAGAATCACGCCTTGCTCCATGGCATATTTGTGCGTCAAAAATTCAATCGAGCGTCGGTTTGTGAATTTCTTCTTCTTTTTTTTTCAATAGTTGAAGATGTTTTGTGTATGGAATTATACACTCTTATATGAATGTGGGATGTGCATACACATTTGGGTCCGACAAAGACGACATAAAACAACAACTAAACGACGACTACAAACAACAACTACAAAGCGACGACTACAGGCTACGCGTGACTGCAGGGACGGCAGCAGTCAGCGCGCATGACGAGCTAGCTAGGGCAGTGTGTAACAAGACGGCAATCACATCGGTTAATATCGAACGACAAAGAATTTAACGACGTGTAGACGCAAACGACGCCACATACTACCCCTAGCGACGTGCAGTTGATTTGTATCCATTACTATATACTCTTATACATATAGATATATATATAAAATACTAATAAAGACAATAAATCCCCCACATGAATATGCAGTAGTTTGCCTAGCGAGCTCCTTTTTATTTAAAAATTTCTTCTAGCTGAACTAACGTCGTGTTGTAGGGCATCAGCGTTCGATGCTTTGTTTCTATTGGTCCACATTTGGGCTCTGAAATGCTATTGGTTGATCATATACAATAAAATAACGCTGGGTTTTATGCAGCAGTGTCTGCCCTTATCTATAGTGATTAGCATGTAGGGCATTAACACTTGTGCGTGCGTCTTATTTTCAAGTGCTAGAGGATGTTTTGGTTATTGAAAATGGATGATCGTGTTGCTACATCGTAGTTAGGATCTCAACTGTAGCATTAAGAAAATGTAGTACTCTAGCCGCTATACGTGTAAAGTATCAATATTGCATGGGAGCCGTTTGATTTTAGTTAACGATAGCGCCATTTTATGTTCAATTTTGATCATTCGGTTTTCGGCATAAGTCGTCAGACGTCATATTGCTCGCAATAACACCTGGTTCTTACCTAAGATTGACCAACGAGTCATGAGAACTTGAGCTTTTCCAAAGAATCGCCCGCTTAACTGTATCACCAAGAACACTACTTACGCTACCAAGCAGGAATAAACAATCAAGCATATAATGAAGAGATCAAAATGTTGTCATCTCTTTTTATTTTTGTGCTTGTAAGTATTTCGTTCACATAAAAACAGAAGAAAGCACAGCAACATCAATAAAATCTTAAATAAATTTTTATCGGACTTACAGCAAGATTTCAGGATTGCGAGACATGAACTTTCTTCATTTTGGCAATCAAATCTCAATTTCTAAACAAAATATTATGCTCATGGAAATGCTTTGCTATTGCCAAAATGGGTGTTATATGCAAGTTTTCATTTCAAAAATATAGGGGAGTTTATGCCATTTTCAGATCCTGCACCTTCTGGTTCTACTTTTGCAATATATGCAATTCGTGATCAGCATGAATATCCAGACGCGGCCCTCTTAGAACAAGAGATACAAAAGTTTTATGTTGTCCACTTCAGTAATTACTCAGATCAATCTTGGATGGCTGCTATATCGCCCAATTATGCCATAAAGACTTATAGAGATATTCTATTGCAATTTTATCAGGAATTTCCTATCCAAACCTCACACGCCAAATTCTTACCACTTTCCCAAACTTTTTTTTTTGCTTTTGTTAGTAAAACATGCTTCATATTAGAGTCAACTTATGCAACATATATACTCTTTATTAATGACAAATTATTACACTTTCCCACGCCAATATATATATATAAAGAAGTTCAGTTCTCTTTGAACCGAGTTTTAACACAGACCTAAACTGCAGTAGTCAAGATTATGTTATTTCAAATTTCAAACAAATAAAATAAAATAGTGAGTTGCTTAAAGATAGGGTTTCCGAGAACAAAGACTAGATTTGGTATTATCTTAACGGCTTGAACATATTTTATCACAGGTATTAGTATTATATATATATTTGTTTAAATATAATATTATATATCAGGAGAAAGGCGGCTGGTGTAAAAGGAATTAAGGCGTAATCTTAATATTACGAACTTACTATTTAAGAAGCTAGAACTTAATGGAAACTATTGAGTACTTGTGGATAAATTTCCTGCTCGTACTTGATTGTCTATCTAGGAAATTAATTTTCAATTTTACTTTTGTTACGAGCGATGCGTTTATCGATCGGTTAGCTTTTATGTGAAACATTCGGGTTTAAGAATAAAAAAAGTTAAGGATCATCCTTAAAATCTTGTTTTATGCCGTTTGTAACCTTTTGAAGTGCATGCGAGCACAATTTCCCCAAATTTCTGAACCGTATGTGTTAGTGGGCAGAAAAATTAATTTATATATACAACGTTTATTTTTAGGGATACTTTTGAATGTCGATTTATGATTGGGTATAATATCCGAGTGGTCTTGTTTGTCTTTGCTTAATTTACTCACATCTTACTTTTGTCAAGAATTATCCCAAGATATTTCACGTTAGTTTAGTATTATTGACCGCAAGCTTATGACAAAGTTTATGGTAGAAACATTAGACTGCGTTTTTTTGTGAAAAATATTGCTTTAATTTTCTTACCATTAAGTTTGATTTTCCATTTGGCAGGGTAATTAGACATTGAGTTTAACGATTATTGCAAAGTAGTGTAGAATAATGAGAATAAAGTAAGGCAGTGTCACCAGTGTAAGTGTACGACAGAGTCCGAATCAAGCTAATGTTATAAGTTTGGCATTATGTCGTTCAAAAATGAGCCATAAGACCCCGAAAAGCCCCTCCCTCATTACTGTATGTTCACCGTTCACAGCTAGCAACATTAAACTAACAATTTGTGTTAAGCTAAAGCGACCTAGGCGGCAATTTTTTGGCTAAGTTACTTAATTTACTATAGGTATGTTTCTTCAAACTGAATTTCCCTATATTATTTGTAAATATTGGTATAATAAAAGTTTACGCCACATCCACAGCCCCACAAGACAGCAACTGACTATGAGTAAGCTCAAGTGAACTCTTTAGGTATTTTCATTTCGGTCAAATGCGACTCTATTGTTCCTACTAGCTTACTATAGAAATTCATGCAATTGCTCTTATCTATATTCTGAAAGTTGTTACTGAAAATATCGTAGATAATGTGGCGTACCAGGGCAAATGGAAAACCTACAAATTTGTTGTGAGTCAACGCAAAATTCTTGATAGCTGCAAATCAATGAAATGTCAAAGCCAACTTGCTAAAGCTTATTGTGACTAATAAAATTGACCTTTATTTTTTATATTTTTATGGTTTTTTATAATATATTTTTTTTATTTTTTAAGTAATACTAGTGACATTTATCGAATTATGCATTGATAACCTATCAGTAGGCGTATTGTCACAATCTATAATTTCAATTCTTTTATCAATATATTATTTCATAAAAAGACGTAAGTTATTGTCGAATCTACGCACTTCGTAGACATACACGTTTGCACTAATTATATATACAATTCTTGTGGAGAATTTGGTTTCTTTATGTACATTTATTGGATATGAATGCACTTAATTGGTCTCCATAGCGCCGCGATTGTACAGCCAGGGCAATACCAGCTGGATATGCTTGCGGTATCGCGCATTGGAATACATTAGCACCTTGAAATCGGTACCCTCGGCTGACTCGCCGATGAAGTTCTCAAACTTGGCCGAGTCTGTGGGATCCAGCAGAACAGCGCCCATGACACCGGTGGCTGTGCAATAGCCTGTTAATGAAACTCGATTAAACAAAGCGAAGCACAATCAACTAAAAATTTCAGTTTTCAATCTACCCCAACTGCCATATTTGAACAAAGCTTGATGGATTTCCCGCAGCGCAGGCAATGGCTTGGAGTACTTTAGCAATTTCAAATTCTCTACCAAATGATCATGATAGTATTTGATATAGTAGTCGAATTTGCTCAGCTTATCCTCAAGCTTAGTCGAAGACAGTAGAAAGTATAGCAGGTCCTGTGCTACTGTGCCATATTTGGGTATTTGAAAATCGACCAAATATGTTTCCTTGATTTTGCCAAAGGCGTCATACTGAAACATAATGTTGTTCGACCAGCAATCTCCATGGTTCAGCACATTGAACTCACTTGGATCGATCTTGGCCATTTTCATGATTTCATCAGTAATCTTAGGATGTAAAACTTTCTAAGCAGTAATAAAAAAAAAGAAGAAGCAAGATAAGCTCGGCTCTGCTCGGCATAATGTAAATCCCTTACAATCTGTTCTATGTAAGCCTCATTTCCCTCATAGGTGGCGCAGCATTTGAGAAAAATTTGTCCTAAAGATAAATTCATTTCATGCATCATGTCTTTGTGCTCCTCCCTAAAGAAACCATATTTCAGTTCGTCTGGATAGGCGCCCTTGGTGGCCACCCGCACCGCTGAGGCAGCATGCCATTGCGCAATTTTACGCAGCACACACTGAGTATGCATTAAATCCAGACCCTCCAGACGATTGGCATTCTTGAATCCCCTAGGCCGCAAATCCTCCAGCAGCACGTAGTCACTAGGTGCCTTCATGTCATAGCTATTGGCACCGAACTTCACCTCAATACCCGCATCACGATATATTTGCTCCAGTTCGGGCACAAAAGTCAAATACATGCTACGCTCTGTATCGAAAATGTTTGTTTTTTTCAGCATTTCCTGATACATTTCGATTTGATGCGGCAGCTTGAGCATAAAGGAAATTTCCTTCGTTTTGCCATCTGTGAAATGGAGCCATTAGTAACTGCGCTCTCTGCAACTGCGACCGTTAACTGCTGTTTTTAACTCACCACTCAACTCCGCCTCAATGTCAACGCGCAACATAATTGTAGCATAGTTTTCACCGGCACTCGTGCCTATGTCAGCCTTGAAGCTCTTGACTTTACTATAGTTAGGCACGCTCAATTTGAGTGCATCCTCAAAGAGATCTGGCTGCAGCCAGTCGGGCACTTTGCTAACTGGCGCAGCCGGAGTGGGCGGCAAGGCATTGCCATTGCCATTTGTTGCTTCGCTGCCACTGTCCGCCTTCGCTTGCGTTGCCATTTCGGTTGCGCTCAGTAAAATTATAACTCGGTTTACACTGCTAAGCAAATACCTGATATACTTAGTATATTCTAATCAAATTAATTGCACACTTGAAACGGTGGGTAAGCAGCGCACAGCTGCTTGTAGATCGGTCGACTAGTGACAATTCGAAACTGCGCCGTTGGAAGTCAACAGGCATCTAATAGCTCGTTAGCGTTTGAGGCGTCCATTTATTCGTTTTCATTTATCGCTTGATGAATGATTCCACTATGTACATACTATTAAGCGTTTACTATATCTACACTGCGCGAAATTACCGTGCATATGCATGTATACAGTGAATCGTTAAAGTATTGACTCAAGCACATTCATTCGATAAATATGCGTAACACTTTTACACGTATTTGCTTCATTGTTTTCGAATCAAATGAGCACAAAAATGTTCCGCTACAATATACCACAGTGAAGACGTTTGAGACTAACGTCATATTTGCTGATGAATCCAAATGGGACTCAAAAAATATGGCGGAAAAAGAACACCATGAGAAAAACATAATGAAGACAGTAAAACAAGATGGCGGCAACCTGATGGTGTGTCGTTGTTTCGCGGCAGCTGGAGTGGGAAAATTGATTTTCATAGGCGGCAAATGGATAAGACGGCATACCAGAGCATATTGAAAGAGAACTTATATCATAGTGTAGAGAAATTGCAGTTAACGGGACAACAATGGATGTTCAAATTAGATAACAAGCCAACACACACTTCATTCTAAGTTCACATGGACCTAATATAAATCGAATTAGCAAATTTGGCACTTGCTGGAAAAGAACATAGTGTTACCTCTAATGAATGCCTAAGAGCTGACTGGGTCAAAATAACCGCAGCGAAAGCCTCCAGCGGGTAGCATTTGTAGGCGCTTAGAAACTGTCAAAAATCCTAAGGCAGATCCGACTAAATACTAATCATTTTATACAAAATATAAATTCCGACTAAGTGAGTGAATCAAATGTATGCAAAAACTTTCTTGATGTGATTCGAGACCTTTTATCCTTTCAGCTTGTCTCGTGCTTGCAACATGTTTTGGCTATATTGTATCGGAGAATTTTTTGTGCTCATTTCATTCGAATAAAATGACACAAATAACTATATTCAAATTGAAGTGTAAACATTTTTTGCATTTATTTATCATTTATCGAATAAATGTACTTGTGACAATACTTTTTTGAGTCACTGTATGCGTATTGAGCTTTTATGTAACATCTGCTTGGTGAGTTGGTTTAATTTGCGACTACACTACAAAAATCAAGATCGTTGAGCTTTGAGTGCGAGTACGAGTTCGTATATGTGTGTGTGAGTTTGTGTGTGTGTGTGTGCGTGCGTTTTGTGTACATTTCTATGTGACTGATAAACTGCAAGCTCGTTTACTTGTGTACACATATTTATTTATATTTTGGACTCTAAAAACAGGTTGCTGTCTGTTGACATGCTCTCTGCTCTCTCTCTCTCTCTAACTAAATAATTCGGAGCTATTTTATTTGGATTTCTGAAATGTACAAAAAGCTTTCTGCTTTGATGCATAGATTGTGTTTACTGCTCCATACGAGCGTGCTTTGAAAGCTTTTGTGCTACATTTGTATTTCATTTAAATAAAACTATTCAACAAGTTCGATAAATTTACACATTATTCAAAGTCAGACTACAGCAATGCCACATATACAGTGGCTCAAAGCTTATTTAATCCGCCCAATACAAAAATTCCAGAGATGACTAGTTCTTAAAGATAAACTTGTAATTTAAACGCAAAATGTTTAATAATAATGTTAAATCAAGTTAGAAAACAAAAACAAAAAACAGGCAGTTATGCAAGTCTCACGGTGGTCAATGAGTAGCTACAATTCTATGGATTGCAGGATAACGAGAATTTCATGGTGTATTCATTGTTCTTATTTTTAGATATATTCGGGAGTAAGAGGCAAATTTTGAGTTTGATTTTATCAAATGACTGTGTTACAGCAAGGCCATTATAGACCACAGCGAATCCCTCTGAATCGATATAGCCCCTATCAAAATAAAAAAAAAAGATCTTCATCCTCCTTGGCAACGAGAAATAGTGCTTAACCACCACAGAAATTGGCATTCTCGACGCAAAATTGCTGTGCGTCCATCTAGAGTCTACACTAAAAAAAAAAATAACATAAATCGTTTTGTATTTGAAAATTGTGTACAAATCAATGTGAAAATGGCATCAAATAAAATTAATTAAATCGTTTTCGAAAATCTTAAGCCTGTTATGGACCGAAAGGTGGCCATACCAGGTACTAAACAATTGAGAAATATTTCTTTATTTTGAAATTGGCCCAAATAGGCTGTGATATTGAATTACTACTGGTTGTTTCTTGTTTTTGCTTTCTAACCTTAAAATGGTTTAACTTTGTATAATTCATGTAATTAATCTAAAACATTAATTAATGTCAATTGATTGAATAAAATTTCCTTTAAACACTATTCAACTCTATCAAAGTTTTTTCTATGGGCTGGATCAAATAAGCTGGGAGCCACTGTACAGTGTCCACTTATATACCTGATCCGCATTAATATTATGGCCAATATACATAAGTATGTATGTAGCTACATTAATACATACATGCTCGACTATGCATTTGTATCCATACTATTTGGATTTAGATTCCTGCTATATGGACTTATTTCGTATGAGCAGTAATATTTCGCGTATGACTTTGGTTCGATGCACAAAAACGGAAAACTGCATATTTGTATGCGAGCACAATCAATATGATAGAACTACAACTGAGTAAGGTGTTTTCTCATCGCATGCGCCAGACGAAACGCGTTTGACTACTGCAACTAATACTTATGCAAAATTAATGCTTAATTTATGTAGCCCTGTGCAATGAGCCAAGGTAATATTATTTTAATTTGTTGTACATAGCTGGGATTCAGCAGTAATTGGCGTTTGAATGCCATGCCAGTTGCCGAATCACTCATATAATTATCCAAATTCGAGTCGGAGCTGGGAGGAAACAACGCAACGGGCAGAATACGTTGGGCGCATACAAATGCTGTCATTAAATGAAATAAAATAATTGAGTAAATTGTCTAGCTTAGATGGAAAGTTCTATTGCCAAACATACCCCAGAGGCTATTTTTGCGAAGATTTGCCTGCAACTCTGTCAGTGTTGGTATTTTCTTTGGATAATTGAGCAGCTTCAAATGGGCAGCGAGCTGCTCATAGTAATACATAATGAAATCATCAAACTTATGCAATTTGATATTTATTTTTGGCGTTGTCATCAGCAAACATAGCAGGTCCTGTGCAGGTGTGCCATACTTGGGCAACTGAAAGTCCACAAAGCAGACGTCTTCGATGGTGCCCTCATCGTTGTGCTTGAACATGAAATTGTTGCACCAGAAGTCACCATGGTTGAGCACATTGAAATCTGCTGCGTTCACTGAGCCAAACTGAATGTATAAATTCGTCAGGCGATCCATGTAATTGGTCTATGAGGCGTATTGAATTTTAGTGGATCAAGTGCTAAATAGCATTTCATTTTGGCTTACCAGCAATTGCAGCTCCCCTGGCCCCAGGCTATAGTGCTGCATGCACTCCAGAAATGGCAAATTAAATGACATATTCTGCTGCTCCAGCACCTGGCGACTCTCAATGCCGAAGTAGCTTTTGCGATAGACTTCGCAATAGTCACCCAGTTCGACCACACGCTGCGCCGAAGCCGCATGCCA
>JBANCW010000072.1:0-27513 GCA_037040085.1 Colocasiomyia kotana | reverse complement strand
TTAATTTGGCTTGATTAAACGCAAATAACACACAGAAATCGACACACTAAATACGATTTGGGGGAGGGTTTGCAATGGTCCTGCTTGCCTGATTGCTTGCTTTGGTGTGGCACCATAGACTAGACTTTTGAAATCGAGCGTCTCTGCTACAATGGCGCTACGTTTGCGTCAAGGGTGCGGCGCATTGCATCAAGCAAAGTGCAGCAGTTAAAGTTCATTGACAGAGTTGCACACGTTCCTTTCTATTTGCCATTTCTGCAGTGCTTGGACTTTGATTTACTACGTCTTTGTTTTTAGTTATTTTTCGTTGAACAATTGTTTTCAGCAGCAAATATCGAGGTTTGCACAATTTACTGGCGAATTTCACGTACATTTGCAAATGTTTGAGTGCGTAAAAAAGTTAGTATATATATTACATAGTAGTATATACTATGTATATACCTATGTACTACGCTACTCACGCAAACGCGCATATACATTCACACACACACACACACACATATATACGCACGTTGAAGGCGCGTTAATAGCCTTACACACCAGGCAGCCTACCAGCGAACCGCCCATTAATGCTGGTCGGTCGGGCGACCGCGCAGCAGCGCCAAGCACCTAGAGTAGCCGAAAAAGCGACACTGTTGTCGTCGTTGATGCAGCATCTTCGTTGATCCCACTCGTTTATCATATTATTCGTCGTCGTTTTTGTACGGTTATTATAGTAGAGCTGGGCATAGTATGCACTTTTTTTAATCACTTTTATAGTCTGTCGCAAATTATGCGGCTATTTTTCAGACTTTTCAAGTATTACACAATGTTTATCTTTTTTTTGTTTTTACAACAGTTATATGTAGTTTGATGCATGAACATGTACATGTACATGTTTGTAGGTATGACTATCTGCATATGTATTACAAACGGGCATTTATGAATGCAGTTATTTAAGTGATTGCATGTATGTGGTATGCGCATAGAAATTACACATACACTACCAAATATATACATATATGCAATTATATTTTAAGCTGCATATTACATTGATGGCGCGCACGTAATTGCGTATGTATTTAATTCTTTTGTAAGTTCAGGGACATTTAAATGCAGTATACGATGTTGTTTTACTACATGTAACACTTTTGCTTGATTTAATTATTGCTCTTCTGACTCTCGCACATATACTACACACAGACACACACACACACACACACAAAGTCGCACAAAGTCAAGCATGCACCCAATCCACTAACGCAAAACCAAATAGCATCGTTGAAACTCTCATTGTCGCGCAGACAGCTCTACAGCTTTCAATTGCACTTGCCTTTTTAGAATTCTAAAGATTGCACTTTTTTTTATTGTATATTCATATTAACAAACAAATACTGATTCTCGCACACATGGCACATATTCTCCACTCCTTACTTTACATTTCAACATATCGCAACAATTCCCCGTCCCTTGTAAGAGCGGCCATATTTACTACTTTAACTAGGGATGGAAGATGAGTGCTTAGTGTGACCACAAACTAATTATTCGTGAAATACCAATTTTCAATGCTGGTAATAATGCAGTATTCAGTAATAAACGATGGCTTGTAAAAGGTCAGGACTACCGTTTCAGGTTCAGTGGAATCGATAACAAATCAGCTGTTCCCATGAAAAAAGATAATGAAAAAAGATTTAGTTAAATTACGCTATGCGCAGTTCAAATATTTATGTGTTACATTTATTTTACAAATATATGACTCGCTATGTTTGGTTGAAATTTTAATACATCAAAATTGGGAGTATCGATAGTTAATTTAATTTTGTTCCCATATATTAGTAATCGAATTTAAACTTCACGTAATCAATTAATAATATAATTAAATTGAATTGAAAAGAAAATATTCTAGTGTTAAAGCAAGTAAAGACAAAAGTAAATTTTTGTTTGAAAATAGTGGACACTTGATAATGAATATCGTGCAGAGTAAAACAATTTGGCTTCCATCGATAAAAATGAACAATATTGCGCAGGTCCGTTAAATGTAAAAAACAGACACGTGATGTCATTTAAAAAGCTGGTCAAGCTTGATTTGCCTAGCCATGCACATACTGCATAAATTGCTGTTTATTTTGTAAACGAGATGACGTGCACTTACATTTAGATTATTGACGTAATAGCATTAGAGCAAACTAATGCTGGCGTCGGCTTTTGTTTTTTCACAATTTTGAATCCAAGTCTTTATCAGTAGCATTGGTTTAATCTTAATGCCCTAAAATCATCCACATTGAGAGGACGAAAATTCCAAAAATGATTTTTTAAGTAACATTAAAAATATTATTAAATGGTTTTAAGTTAATCAGCGCACGATTCAATTTTAAAGACGGCTAAATAAAATGGGCGTTATTGCTACTACTTTGCTATCAATATTAAATGAAATGCTTAGCTTTAATAAAAATGGAAAAATTAGGTATAATTTTTTCAGTTATTAAGACAATGGCAGTTGCAGCGTTGTCAATAAATAAAACAAAGTTGCGACAATTCAGTTACGCTAATGCAGGGCAAGTGTACAAGTTTATGTAAATTATAGGGCTGCAAAAGAGTGTGTGCTTTTTAATTGACTTGCATGATGGCGAATGCGTGATAATTTATAATACTCGTATATAGAATAAGGAATATAATAACATTTTTTACTTCAATGGTGCATACTCCACTATTTATTTATTTATTTTTAAAGCGATTAATTTGTATAGCCATCCCCACGAAAATCAATTTAATTGCGTAAAATAATTTATTATTGTCAAAGTTGAACTATTGCATATATGTGTGTTTAGTGTGGGCTAATGGCAGCGCAGAGGGTACCCTAGGGGTGGCATCTTCGGAGCTTGCAATGCTTTAGATTGTTGTTGAAATTATGCAGAGATGGTTCATGGAGAAATACGTAGGTCACGGTGTTGCACCTCAGCATCTTGGATTGAAAGCGTTGCACGATGTTTGTATGAGTGTGCGCCGTTGAATCCTTGTTGCGAAAGCTAAGCCGAAACCCAGGATTGCGTAGCCAGTGTTGTTGTTTGAACCTGAGGTTGAGTTAAGTTCGTTAATTACATAAGTGCTAATGGAATTGCGATGATATCCAGGGTTGGTACGGGAAAATTTACTGAGTGGGGCAGGATTGAGCGATTGACTGTACAACTTCACAATCGATTATGCCTCAGTATTAATGGTGATATTCCATTTTGTGAGTCTAATTCAAAATACGTATTTAAAAATTAAAGGGAAAAGTTTATAGTTCCTACATTTCTTTGTAGATCAAATAGATACAAATATTTCATAAACAAGAAAAAATAACATAACAAATCTGCATAAATTGATTAAATTTAAAAACGATGCTAACTGCTGGCATAAGAACCATTTATCGTAGTATGTATATGCATATGTATGCACACGTATTTACGTATGTATGTATGCACATATGTACATTGAAAGGCAATGCTCATAAAAATAGCTTTGATAAGCAAAACGAAGTACACATCGTAATATAAATAGTATGCCAACCGTCAGTTGTCTATGGCATGTTTTACTTAGTCCTTTTATAAGATTTACTGTCTACGATTACATATGTATAGCAGTGCTGTCCAAAATCTGGAATCCCCCGCTGCTGTGCGGTCCCACAAGGATTGCCATTTGACTCAACATTCGAGCACCCTTCAATTTCCACTCTGTTTCAACCGTTTGCAACTCAAGCTGACAATAGCTCTATTTTTATGCGATTTGCTTGTTTTGATAAACATTCGTCACCGCAACACACACACACCCGCCAAATGTCAACCCTCTTAAGCTGGTGGAAATAATTTGAAAATTACTTTGCCGCTTACAGCACACAAAATGTATACCAACAATTTTTATGAAGGTCGCGTGCGGTTTGATCTCAGCGATAAACGCGAAATTTTATAAATACGAGTAAATAATATATAAATCTACATACACACAGGCACAGACACACACACACACACACATACACAAACGCAGACAACCCTAGACCGCAAATATGAAATAGGACTGCCGAAGAGCAAACCAGCTCGTCGCAGTTTAGTTTATTGTTTGATAAGTATTTTGATAATATTTTGAGTAGTATTACAGTTGATAACAAATACTCATGCAAAATGCGGGGGTTGTTTGCCACGCGCATGCCAGCGATGGGGAGCAGCAGCATTATCATAATTAAATTGAGATTGTTTCATAACTGACAATGTTTTACTTAGGTTACATTTAACTGATTTCGATCATAAATATGCGCATGGCTCGGCCTGGTTTACACGCCGAGGGGCAGCGGCCCCAAAAAGTATGCTAAGTTTGGCGGCAAAATTGAGCATGGGTGGGAGGACTTGGGTGCTACCCAGCTGCTGCTACGCTATGAATTAGCACAGACTATACAATACAATATTACAGTAGTACCTTTGGTATTAGCTACTGTCAGCAGGTTTGCTGGAAGTAGACGCGTTAAACATTGGCAGCGCCTTGGTCTTGGAAATAGCGTATACGCCTAGTGTGACAGCAACTTCGGCATTAGCTGCAGACCCATTTCGTTTTCGAGTGTTTTCAAATTATTTGAATTCCAGCATAGCTTGCATGCTCTCGCAAATGATGTGCGAGCATCGTCTCAGCCGAAGCTAGGTGTGTCGAAAACTAACTAAGTGGAAATTATACAAACAGGACGATAGCAATCCTGTATGCCAGTCAGGATTGAAAGTGTAAGCATCAATTCGAAACTGGAAAATGAAATCATAAGATCGAGTTAGACGATCTAAGGAGCTAATTGGATCGCACAACTAACGGGCAACAAAACAACCAAAAAAAAAAAAAAAACAAGACGATGGGACCAGAACCCTACTGTGTAATAGCGAAGCATACGACCCATAGCTACCAAAGAAAAGAGGAGGAAACTTTTAGACTTACAATGAGAGAATACGCCAGGAACAAGGCCGTGCTGGAAACTGCTGCAAACAATGACAGAATGGCATTGTGCTAAGCAAAAGCTGTCTCACAATTCCAGTAACTGTAGACTGAGAGTTCACCTGAACTAGTTAAGCATTTCCAGTACCTTACTGTGGCATAGGAAATTATACAACGTATACTAAAGAGGAGGAAACTTTGGGAAAATACTGTGAGAAAATATGCCAGGATTAAGACCCTTCTAGAAGAAGCTGCAAACAAGAACTATTTCAGAATGCTCGCAGGACTAGTTGCCAGTCACTGTAGACTAAGAGCATATCTGAATAAGCTGGGCCTTATCTAAGAACTGGAGAACGGAACTTCCTTCCACGTCCTAGCTAGGCGCCAATGTCGGCTGACCGTGCAAGTACTGCTTCTGAAAATATCAGAGCTTGATTCTCCAAAAATCCTAACATTCGTGCTAGCCATTGGACTGCGTGAAACACTTAAGCTCAAAATGGGGACATTACACAGGATCGCAGTGCCAGTCCTTTACCTAAAAATAATGGCAATTAAGCTTTCAATGTTAAATCCGTTTATACCGTTAATAATGGTTGTTTTTTTTTAATATGTTTTCAATCTAGAAGCTGCTACTCTCTTTTGGCTCCTGGACTTGCTTCCAATGTCGTAGCCTGCTGGGGTGCAGGGGTCAGCTGGCGAGCACTGCTCCGGAAATTGCACCCCAGGGAAGGCATACACTTCAGCTGCTTAGTTATGACAGAAGTATTTGTTGAATTTCAAAGCAAAAGTCAGCCATGCCTTAGTTGTGCTGAGCCACTTTCCATGTGCTTATCTAATGACTTTCATCGACTATTCCAAGGGGCCACTTTATACACACACGCACACACACGCACACATGTACTAGCTTGTATACATAACAAAGTTAAGCTCAATAGATTTGTAGCAAAACCGAGTACACCCTGGGGGGGAGGGCAGCAGCAGCAGCAGCAGTAGCAGCAGCAGGAGTGAGCGGCAGCAGCCAAGTTATCAGCAAGGCGAATGCGTGCGCTGTCAAGGCTTAGCAGCAGCAGGCCCAACCATGTCGATTGATCACTTTAATGCATGGCTGCATGACTGGAGCATCTGCCTACTGCTGCTGGCTTTTGCCAGTTTTCACGCCATATACGATACGTATGCTAAGCCGATAATTCGACTGCAATTGATTAAAGTGTGGCGCGGCTTGCGCCCTTAGACGCTTGCAGCGCCTGTCGATGGCTATCTGGCACTAGAATTTTCGCCGCTGCTTAGGTAAGACACCGACGACGTTCACCTTGTGCTGGCTGCTTGTTGTATTTGGGAAATTTGTCATATACTTATCGCCTGGTGGGCCGCGTGCAGGGTTTGGCTTATTTGCTATTTGAAACATATTTGCTGTTTCAACAGAGCCAGGCAGAGCGAATGCTGTAAAGCCAGCACGCATGCGGTGCACGTAGCTCAAGGATTGCTGGTATTTGACACTATCCCAGCGGGCTGATTTTGTGGTTGTTGGCCGTGAAATCGATGCGCAGACGGCGGTGGCATTACCAGACCAAAGATTAGCCTCATTTGATATGGGTACAGGCTGAAATGATTTGCTACGAAGCGGCTATATTTGACTTAGCGGGCTGTACTAACTTGCTACTAACTGCTGCCACTAGCTTTCTACCTATGTGCCTGTGTGTGTGTATGTGTGTGTGTGTGTGTGTATGCAATTCTCAGCTCTGATACCATCGAATCGAACACTTGCACTAATTACTTTCGTAATTACGCATCGTGCGAATGCGACGCAATGCCCGCTGAAAGGCCTAAATGCTGTACTTCCCATAATTAGGAAAATGCCAGCTGCTGCCCCAGTTTCGATTTCTCTGCATCGACTCCATCACCCAGGCCAGCCCAGTTCAGCTCGACTCGGCTCAGCTTCGCGTATACAAATTAATCAAATTAGCTTTTGTTGTTTTTTTTTTTTTTTTGTTTTTTCGTTTGCTGCGACTTTTTTATGCTCTGCCCTGGCATGGGCAGGCCGCGCTACTGTGAAATGCATGTAACAGGCGGAAGTGGGCGTGGCTGCGCGCACAAAAAATGCATATAGATTTAGGAGGCATTTTTGCACATTAGCGCATTGGTAGGGTGCTGCCTAGAATGCGGCGAGCATGCGGCTTCGTAGGAGAAATTCGCTACACATTGTAGAAGCTGTAGCTGATATGCCCCAGAAATACTCTAGCAGTAGATCAGCTTTAGAAACAATCACTTAAATGTCACTTTGCTTCAAGCTGAGCTGACCAGGCTGAGCTCTCCAGGCAGCCATTGAGTGTATTCGGCAGTCGGTGTAGCGCAGTCACACTGCTGCCGTTTGCGTGCTCTTCTTTGGTAAGCGTTTTCCTCTTTGTTGCTACACTTTTTACCTGCTTTGCAAAAATCATTTTAATTCATATCGCGCTGCCAATGGCTGAGAAGCTGCAACATCAACGTTGCAAACAGCAGCAGCAGCAGCCAGCGAAACAATTGCGATTGAGTTGTCAACCGCGCACAGCGCTGGCGGCGGGGCGGGCAACCTGGCGTGGCGGGGCGTTAATGACTTTAATAAATGCAAGTCGGGCCGACCGGCTGCCCCCTCGTACGTATGCAAAAAAGCGCATGAAAACAATGTTAATTGCGACTGAATGAAGATGACCGAACTGGCATGGACAATGGCAACAGTGGCACCGCCGGCGGCCATCTGCGACGGCCCTGGTAGGCTGTGGCGATTATCTAGACGCTGAACTGGATTGGATTGGATTGGATTGGCTTGCATTGCGGCAAGGAGTCAAGTTGAGTTAAGTCGGATTTTAACTGATGTCGGGCAGCGCTTAATTTGCCAGTTAGCCTGACTGAACAGTCTGAGCCAGCCAGCCAGCCATAGCTGCCAAGCAGCGAAGCTTAATTGTTAAGAATAACTTTAAGGAATTGCTTTGTGGGATTTGCAGCTTGAGTTTTTATTACGAGATTGATGCAAATAATTAAAGCTGATTACAAGTAAGCAGCCTGCGGCTAAGGTCTTTGACTAAATCTATGCGCGAAGAAAGACTAAACGGGAAGGCAAGCACTGGGAAGCATGTCCAGGTTAAGGCATGTGAGCAGATTCAGCAGGCTTACCCTAGCATAGCTATGCAGGAAAGACCTCTAGGGAAGACCTCTGAAATTGGCACTTCCAAACTTTTGCCCACAAGATTCTAGCACTCTAGTTCCAAAACTGATTCCCAGCTCACAAATGACTTATCCAATGTCTTGCAAAAAATCTCACATAGAAGCGACTAGTACTTATAGCGGACCTATAAAGATGACTTGCAGATCTTCACGGAACCATCTGCTGACCACATTGCACATGACCGAAGATTCTGATGCAAAGTTGCCAAATGTGTTGTGAGATTTGCTCAATCTACACTCTTGTCCACAAGCTGCAGCAGCTCAGGTTTAAGAGATTTAAATCCAGTAAGCCAGTATATCGAAGAATTAATCTTTTTACTCCAGCAGCATGCAGTGCCTTGATAAGACACCTGAGATGTGTTTTAGACAGGGCTGCAAACGGGCAGCATTCGGATTTTTTGTTTTTGGAAATTCAAACCGAAGCTGAACCAGAGGAAGACAAATTGCACAACAAATTAACCTAAAACCGAACCGAAATATTAAATCGAAATCAGGTTCAGTGTAAGGAAAGTTACAAAATTTACAGAAAATTGAAATTGCTGGACATTTTTTAAGTTTTCTTATTCATTCGGAAATTTTCTTTTTCTTTCTACAAAATTGAAAATTCGTCGAATTTTTGTGTAAAGTGAGCGCTAAAATCATGCCACGATACTGAACCAAGTTTGCCGAGAGCTTCGAGTCGGCGGAGTGAACTCATTTCGAATATGAAGAGGTAGGCGTCACCAGCTTTGGAACCCAGCCTTAAAGCGATTGGCTTGACTGTGATATTACAGTCCAAATTAGAGCTCGCTGCTATCTCGAAAAGCAGCCCGATCCGCATGCGATCAGTTTCAGACAACTGCTGCTACGTTTGGCTAGGCTGGCTGGAAAAGCGGTCAGGTCACATGAAAGAAGGTGTGAGCTGGGGGGTTGTCATGATGCAACTTTCAGTCCACTGCGACATCTTTTCGAGCTCCATGAAATCTTCTTTTGAAAATGGGCTCTTGAAAACCTCTAGGTTTTCGGTTTGCCCAAGAGAAAAACATTCATGATTGACTACGTTTTTGATGTCCAAAGGTCTTGAAGCGCCCTCTATCGCGGATTTCCTCCGTGACCTCCTCCGAAAAACCGAAACACACCGCTTCTTGTTAAAGTATACTCCGGTAATCCTGCTTGATCATTGCACATGCCTTAGTCGCGGTGTGTTCCCGAGTTTAACACAAAATATTATCGATGAGCTCTGTTCCAACAAACCGGCTTGTACCGGTCACAAAAGAAAGCCTCTACTCACTCACCAGATGATCGGAGACAACTGAACGACGGCTCGTTGTTTAGCTGAATACCCCTTTAAGAAAAGCACAAAATGGTTCAAAAATTCGTCTACTAACTTCTTGCCTTCCTGAAACGATTGGCCTGATTAGGGATCTAAAGTTACGCAGGTAAACATCTGAAGATGTAATTCCATTTGTCGCTGCATATTGTGTACATAAAAGTCAGGCACTCTCGTCACTCAATTTCCCACTAAAAAAGGTATCTATATTCTTTTGATATCAAAGAGTACAAGCGGGCTAATCGTGTATTATAGTATGATTAAGCTTAATGTAATTGATATCTGTGAACGATGGTTCTGGGGCTGAATCCCATCTAGGCATTGTTTGCATTTCGGCTGTCTTTATTTATTTATTTAGTAATTGAAAGTTTGCAATCTTTATTTTATCATAAAGTAAATGTTTTTCAAAGAAAAATATACTGGATTCTCATCAGAGTTTACAATAGTTTGCTGAAATGCTGAAGGTTCCTGTGGAGCTGTGTTTTATGGGCAAAGATTATGGAATGAATTGTGCAGAGCTGAAGCTGCCGCTTGGTGTCGTGCGACAAATTAGTAGTGTGGGTTGGCGCACCAAAATGCATAGCCCTAAAGCCACTGGAATACCCAGCAAGCTTTAGTTTCCTGCTAAGAAGGCTCATAGATTGCCATCAATAAATTGGCTAAAATGCTGCCACAGTTGGTTTAAACTTTTGCCTCTCTGGGCAATCTATCTATGCCACAAAATCTGCATTCGATCGTAGGCGGCCTAAGCGAGTTGAAAAATTTCCTTATTTGCAGGCAAATTTCCCACTATTGCGCAGACGGCAGAATGAACTGCGAGTGGAGCACTGGCTGTCTGGCAATTGCTTTTTATTGGGCATCTAATAGTCGTGTTGCCTCGAGCGTGTGCCATGTGGCTTAGTTGTTGTATTTCTCTGTTGTCTACAAATTGCCAGGCAGACTGTGGCTAATTTTATAAATCATGATATCGTAATTAATTTTTTTTTGTATTCGTATTTTGTTTGCTGCAAGAACAACAATAACAACAGTCATCAAGCAACAATGCTACAAACGTGGCAGCAACAACAAATGCGGCATTGGCATCCGCATTGGTGCCCCTCAACTTGGAAATCCTCTGTGTGGCAGCGACAGCAACGGCAACAGGGGCAGCAACAGCTACAGACAAAAACCAATTAATATTTGAGCAATGCTCTTGCGGCAAAAATTAAAGTCAACGGCAACAACAATAACACGAACAGCAACAGCAACAGCAACAACAACAAAAAGAGCAATATTTTTATTGAGATCTCAAAGATGCAAAGTGATTTGAATTTGATTGTGGCCAGTTTGCGGCAGCAACAGTCTCTGCAGCGCATCGCCCCTCCTTTCACGCCTTGCCACGCTTGCTTGCTGCACTCCAGCCCAGTATCGGGTATCTGGTATCTGGTATCTGGTGTCTGGTATCGGTATTCAGCATTCGGCACTTCGCCGGCCACAGAGCACACACAGTGGGGCGCAAAAGGTGTGAAACCCTGCTGGGTTTAATGCAAGCTAATAAGAAACAGTCCGTTTTGAAGACGTGCCGATTATTGTTGTTGTTTGTTCTTATTCTTGCTCGTTACATGGAACAGAGGTGCGACAGGCATGACCAATAATGCTTGACTGCATTGCTTGTGCGTTCTGTGTGCTGCGTTTTTGGTCGGTCATTGGGCTGTTTTCTTGATGCCTCAAGTGAGCAAAATTAATTTACGATATAATAATAAAAAAAATAATAATAAAAAAAATAAAAAAAAAAAAAAAAAACAAAACAAGAGAAATGAAAGAAATATAAGAAGCATTGCGAAGGGTAAGCAGGAAGAATGCATTTTCAGTTTCCAACTTGTCATACAGACATAAGTGAGTACTAACCTGTATATAGGTTAGGTTAGCTGGCCACGATCTCATTTGATTCCCATGGAGCAGAAAACGAGCTTTTGCAACTTTACGATCTCCAGTCCGATCAACTAGGAGCGGTCATCCAGGAAGTGGTACGTCGAGGCAGTTTGACTTTTACTGCTGAGCACTGCTCAGTAAACAGAACAAAGACAAAGGCGAGAGGAGCTGCTATGGCAAAGGAAGCTCTACGGGAGGGCAAATACTCTATGCGATAGGAAGCTCTACGATATAGCAGCATACTCCATCCATCCATAGAAAGAGAACAGAAAAGCTGTTACATGACGGAAGAAATCTTATAATAGATAACTTGGAGAATAGGAGAAATTATGTAGCAGAAAAGTTGCAAAATATATGAAAAAATGCTCTTCATAGAAGAGACCCTCTACGATAGTAGAGATGCTCTATGATAAAACATTTGATTCAGAATATATTTTCAATTAGATTACTATATCACGGTGTGAGCTTTCTATGCCAGAGTAGATACTCGAAAAGGGAAAATAAGCTTTATAAAGAAAAGGCAGCTGTTCGAGGAAGGAAAAGCCATATGTGGAAGGAGAAGCTCTGTGAAAGGGTTGATACTTCACAATAGAGGCTGTTCTAAGCTTAAGAGCACGTGGATGAGCAATTCTGCAGCAGCACAAATACAAAATGTGAGAGAACAAGCTCTTTCATAGAATACAGAGAAGACGCTAAACGACAGAAGACGAGATGCCTTATTATATAGTAGATGCTCTCTGATTGGGAAGATATTTTATAATAGGGGCGATAGGCTAGTTAATGTAGGCTACCTGTCCAAGGTTGAGGATCACGCGCAGGATGAACTGCGTATCACACATTGTGATACGTGATGCATTGCACGAGCGGATCGAAGAAGAGAAGGAAAAACATACAGAGGGAACTACATATCAAAGCGCAGTCGTGCAGATGCTCCAGCCAGAATTACCCTACGATGCGAGATCTCATTCTCTGGAGAGCTGAGCAATCACGCAGTAGCAGCTGGATGCTATTCAGTGCCTCCTCATCGCGATAGCTGCTGCAGTAGTCCTGGTAGGCCAATGTGATTAACGGCGCAGATCAGATGCTCTATATAGAAATCCTGCACCCAAAAAGATCTACTACTTTCTTTGATAGAAGAGAGCTTTCATTGTAGGCAACATATTTTCCGAGATGCTTTATGACAGAACAAATGTTTCATAATGCAGGACATGCTCCTTAATAGGGAAGATACACTATGACAAAGAAGATATACTAAGACATTCTTTGATAGAAGAGTCTCGCTTTGACTGATGCAGATGCTTTATGACTGAGAAGGCAGTTGATAATGATGCAAGAGTGAAAAAAAGATGATCCGTCGCGTTATACGATTGGGGAGAGTGTAAGAAAGAGGTTTCACTCTGCTTTGACAAGAGCTGCTCTATAGCAGAAAGCATGTTGCATGAGAGAGAAGATTATGAGAGTGAAGCTGCGCTGTAATAGAGGAGATACGTGCTCAGTGACAGACGAGTCATTCTATGGCAGAGGAAAAGTTCTAAGAGGCGAAACATTTTAGGGTCAAGATTATGGCAGAATTGGTCTATAAAAAGCAAAAGCTTAATCATACCAGAAAGACTCTTGGTATAGAAGAAGTGACTTTATGAAGAGATGCTCCGCAGTATACACGCTCATTCTGTGAACTATTCTTCTTTGTGGTTCTTGACTTGTTTTTAGACTCAGCTAGGATGAGCAATGCAGTGGACTTCACAGCAGTGACAGGTGGCAAGCTAAAATGGAATACTTTATACCACTTTGGCAAGCGGGGAGTTCGATTAATTGGGCGAGTCTGCCGAAAAAGGCGTGTATCGTGGCTGTGTTTGTGGTAAACGATTTGCAATCTCTTCTGCACAGCCTTAAGCCAAGTCACTTTGATTTCATTGGCTATGGGGATAGCTTGGGTAACTTTTCTAAGAAGAAGCAGCACTGTCAAGTTACAGCTCTGGTAAGTAGAACAGTAGTGGCCTCTTCCTTTGCGGTAAGTGTATAAAATACAACTATATGCAGTACTCGCAGCGCGAGTCTGGCACAAAATTGCCTTAATACTTAATGCCTGACAGACATAGATACATTTGTATCTTTAAGATGCGCGTGCTTTCATTTTAATTTACACAAATTGATGGAGCACAAATAAGCCACAATAGACAGTCTGGGGGTGGGCACAAATAGCATGGTCACAGAGTAGCAACAAATCAGGCTAACAAATGCGAGCGAAGCTCGTAAAATGTTCTGGGGCTCTAAACAGCAGAGGACCAAAAGGAGGAACAATAACAGATACGACAACTAAGTAAAATAACATCAATGATGCGAATAACGATTACGCTGCCAAAGCAGACAAAGAGGCAGCAAGCCTGGCAAGTCAGTTTACCAGTCAGTCAGTCAGTCAGTCAGTCAGTCAGTGAGTCAGTTAGCCAGTGAGTCCCTCAGTCGTGTCATGTCGAGTCGAGTCGAGTTGAGCACCCGCAAAAGGCAACCACAAACGGCAGCCTAAAAACTCAATTACATAACAATCTGTTCACATTTTTCACACACCATCAACTTTAAATGAGCGCAGGCGGGCACTGCTCCTTTTTTTTCTCTCTCTCTTTCTCTCTCTCCGTCTCTCTCTCGCTCTCTCTGGCGGATTGTCTTTCTCTTTCTTGTCATCGACAGAAGGGAAAACTGAAAACAAGAAGCAGCAGGTCACAGGACGCAGAACATAGAGAAACGTGATGCTGGGTTGCGGAGGGGGACCGGCGCAAGGCATACGAAGTGAGCCAAAAAATAAAAACCCGAAAAAAATGAGCAATGGCAATGGATGAATGCTGGGCGGCATTTGGGTGTTGGGCGGTGGGCGGTGGGCGGTGGGCAGTGGGCGTTGGTGGCATTGGCCAAAGGCACTCGAAATCAAATTATAGCCAACACTAACAACAACAATAACGCATGAAAATTGAGGGTTGCCAAAGCATTTTGGATGGGCCAGACAACAATAAGAACAGCAACAACAACGAAGCGCACAAATTATAATGTAATTTATTTGCCACAGAGAGACGATGATGAAGACGAAGACGAAGACGACAAGGACGACAAAGATGCTGGCTGGTCACGTTGGGACCGCCAAGAAAACTGTTTTCAGAATGCATAATATCAATCGCGACAGGCCAAGATGACAATGGCAATGAGCAACCCAAGCATTGGTTTGGGAATTCGAAGCCATCGTGGGAGGGTTGTTGCTGTGAAATAGCAGACAAGAAGGCCATCAAGCTGGCCAATGAATGTCAATTGTGTTTGTCGTTATGGCTAACCAACCGTATAAATAGCACTGGGAACAGCATCTTTTTGGACAGAAACTGGATCGATAAAATCAAGCAGCTCCATGGAAAATCCATCGCGCTGCAAGTTCTCTTACAATTCTGACATGAAAGCGGTTCTGACATGGGACCAGTGTAGCCCCAATGTGCCCCACATGCTGACTCTGCCCAGGCCAAATGACCTGCCTTCAAACTCAAATTTTATTCATTAGCAAATTTTTAATGACCATTTTTAGTACACTTCATGGCGCATTAGGTATAGCATCAGTTATGCAGACACTTAGAGTGTGATATTCATTTCAATCTAGGGTTGCTACTCAGATGACATAAAATAAACGTAGACGAAATTGCTTTTTGTAAGGTATTCATTCAGCAATGCCAATGTGACCGTAAGAAATAAAGAAGTGCGGTCACACCATTGCATCGGCTGTACAGCTATCTAGTGCGCACTTGGCCGACTCCGAAATAATGCGCATTCAGTTTTTCCGCAACGGCATCAGCTGAGATGTGACAGCAGCTGATATTTAGTACTGTTGGAAACGTGAAAAATAAGCAAGACTAGAAAACTCCTTTAGAAGCGTATTTCGGTGTGGATTTCATGAAAATTTTTTTGTTGTCTTTATGTAGGCCGATGCATCAAATGATCAAAGATTGTAGAAAACGAGGAAGGTCTAATAATGGTTATTAAAAGATAATCTGCCATACTTGATAAATAATCTCAAGAACTAATAATGTTACTCGTTTTACTTCTCGCATGCTCTACTGGAACATTGAGTATTGTTTTCAATGGCTAGCAATAAATTTCAAAAGTTTTCAATGGATTGTATTGTAATTTATTGATAGTCAATGACTTTTTTCACCTTTAAAGGCAATGTAATTCAATGGCAGTCTATGATTGTCAATCAGTTCCAATGGTTTTTAGTGAATTGAAGCTTTTAATTAATTTTTAATTTGAAAATAAATCGATGGTTTCAATTGGTAGTCAATTACTTTCAATGTATTTCGAATGCTTTCAATTTATTTAAATGACGTTAAATCAATATATTAGTCAGTGGTATTCAATACATTTCAATGTCTTAAAGTGAGTTTATGTAGCTTTCTACAGCTTTAAATGGCTTTAATGACATAATATCGCTTCAAAAGGTTTTCAATGCATTTTAATATAATTAAATATTCTTAAATATCGTTCAATGCATTTCAATTAGCTTTCAATACGACACGGCTTGCAAGTGCTTTCAATATTTTATATTGACTTCAAGGATGCAATTGAATGCATTTAAATATATATCAATAGCTCTGTATGGATTACAATATATTTGACTCTATGGCATTCAACTGTTTTCGATATATTTAATTCGACGCTTTTTATTGCTTTCCATGGTTTTCAATATATTTCATTGATTTTCAATGCATTTCAATCGTTTTCAATATAATGCAATTTTAATATCGTTCAATGGCTTTCATATCTTCCAATGGATTTCAATGCATATCAATAGCTTTCAATTGCTTTCAATGCATTTCATTACCTTTTAATGGTTTTCAATTAAATTCAATAGATATCAATGGTATTTAATGGCTTTCAATGGCTGTCAATGCAATATAATACCACCAAAAAAAGAAGACAACACAGCTGCTCAGAGTGGTCTGATAAGTACTGAAAACTGTTAATACCCCAAGAACTCTTTCTGGCACTGCCTAGTAGGGAGTCACCACTAAAAATACGTTATGAATTGCATTCAAATGGGACTTATCCAATTTGGGACTTATCACTAATTTCAATTTGATAAACGGAGTATCGATACAACTACTTATAATACATACTCCGATAAGCTGTCTTGCCCATGAGGTGTTAAAGGTCTTATAGGCTTAAGTACACAATACATATTTGCGCACACATCCAAAGCTGGCAACATCTCAAGAAGTGTTTCTAAGAGTCCTTACTAAAAAGGATGCGAGCTGAAAACTGCTTTGTTCAAAAAACAATTTTCAAACGAAAGTAGCACAGCGGGCCCGGTCGGCCTAAGTGGTTTACCTTGGACTGATTAGTCCCAGCATTTATTAATTTAAAAGTTTCGGGTTGTTCCATCGTCTTGACCGTGTTTTAATCATTTCATTAAGTGCTACATTTACTGCGCTGCTCGTGTAGCGTTGGGAAACTTTTGAACCCATAAAAAACATCGATTGATTGATGGGGCTTCAGAGCGTAAGAATCAATTAATTTCATGCTGATAAACATTTAAACTCTACTTTTCCGGCTGTAACAGTTTATTTGTGGCTAAGTGAGCGATTCCATAATTTGTCTGTCAAAAGAAAGTGGCAGTTGGAAGCCCCGTAGTGAGCTGTCAGTTGCCACGAACTTGCCACAGCCCGTCTTCTTGTAAGACTTCTGTTCCATGTAGGCATCATATTTGTCAAAAAGACAATTTGCTTTCAAATTTGGTGCTTCACAATAGAAAATCCCCCCCCATGAAACTTGTTATTCTTCTAGCTGAATCCGCGTTTATGATGCCAGCTTATGTGGTTCAACATTGGATAAGTCATTGTAATTTGATGGCCTAATGATAAATTCACACATTGTCGAATCAGATAAGGGCGATTTGTGCATGAGGTCAGGTCTTTTGTTGCTCATGTACGGCTCATATTATATTTCCACCCTCCATAGATATGTGTTACCCTCTTTTGTAACTTTTCATGTTGCTGGTTAAAATATACAAACCGCTTTATGTGAGCCATGGCAGGGGGCGGCGGAAACACAAATAGGAATCTGCTCAAAATCAAAGCTGTTCACTAATACCATAGACGATATGGTATTATGGTTCAAACAGAAGAGGCTGCAAAAGCTGCAGCTTTCACATATCTAGAACGCTGAGAAACCAGTATACTTGGAACTTGGGATCCACAAGAAACTGGGGCATAGCTAAGCAGGCCAGTGTACTTAGGACTGGAGCTAGGAAACTAAAAACCAGTAAAGCTGCTAGGCAGATAAGTTCAGCAAACTAATCCTGGTTGCCAAGCACTTGAGAATCTTAGAAACAGCACTTGGCGGGATCACCAAACTAGATCAAATACTTGCAATTTACTAAAAATAGATAGACAACTAAGAATCACAAAATAGCAAAGTGTGTAAGTAAGGCTACTGCTGAAGCTAGGGTCCAGCTAGGTCCAGCGAATCAGCGCTGGTTATCAAGCATTCTAGAACCTTAAATTCTAAGCATCTTAGGATTTCCAAATCCAACCTGGATACCAAACGCTTAAAACTGCCTAAAGAGAGCTAAGAACCAGCAAAATGGAACCTGTGCCTGTAGACTAAGTACTGAAGCTAGGGAGCTAAGAAGCTGCGAGCCAGCTCTGATTATCATGCACTTTACAAGTTAGGCTTCTCAGGATTACGAAACGAGCTCTGGATATCAAAAATTAAAGACGGACTAAGACCAGCCAGCTAAGAGCCGCCAAAATAGTACAGGTGCGGCGCTGGTCCGACTTTTTCAAACTTGTAGTTATATTGGTTTTGCTAACTGGACAATTAGTGAAAGCAAAACACACAGACATATTTAGATTAAAAGCAGTTTACCTTTCTCCAGCTTCCCTTCTCTCGCTCGTTTCCCGCTCGCCTACTTAGATTTGCTGACTTTGTTTTTGGTGTGAAGCTCGTGGCAATGCGTAGACGGCGCAATTATTAATATATCCGTGGGGGAGGATTTAGTCATAAAAATGAGTGGCTGCTTTGCGTAATTGCCATAACTTAGCCACTGACTGTCGACAGCCGCTGCTAGAGGGGCGTGTCCCCTGTGCTCGTCTGTGTGCGTGTGTTTGAGGGTTGCCTTGTCTTTCGCTACCTTGCAATTGCCTGGCGACAATGAATGCATTTAAATGGTTATTATTATTTTCTCTTTTTTTTTTTTTTTTTGTTATGCTGGAAGCGTGACAAACCACAGCAAGCAACATAAAAATGACTTTTGACATTGCTTATGACGGAAGCAGAGAAAATATTTTAATGTTGCCTGTGGTTGCCCACAAAAGTGGGCGCATTAGCCACACATTAATGGCATATGTGGTGCGAAAAGCAACAATTTTGCGCTGCATCTGTTTTGATCACTTGATCATTCAGAGCAGGTGTAGCGTCTGAAAAACTATTGTATGTATGTAGTGTCAAGTGGGCGTGTCATTGCCCATTTAATAGACACTGGGCTTGTATCTGTTCGAAGCCGAGCAATTAGCACGGCTATTAGGCAGTGATATCCAATTGAATGCACAACTGTTACGATTGTCACATGCCATGCATAAATTACCCATTATGTAATACACTTTTTTTTTGTTTTTGTATAGCCAGCTATACGGACTTTATACTATATGCAGATCCAAAATAGCTTAGGACATCTTCTCAATCATTCATTCACTTGACTGTCAGTGGCTACCAGTACTTGTGCCACGCTGAATTGCCCGACATTTTTTCAAATTCGCGCAACTCTGACTTTGACAATTTCCCAGTATTTTTTTGTTTTTGCTATTCGCCCAGTACATGCGCGCACTAAGTCTTCTTGCCGTTCGCTTTGGCTGGCCATTCAAAATCATTTTAGCTCTCACACACACACACACACGTGCACGCACACACACACATATATATATATATATATACATAGATAGATAGATAGCTGTATATAAGCATCTGTTATAGATCTTTATAACAGTTTGTGTTTTATGTTTCGCAAAGTGGGGAGGGAGAGCAAGGAAATTGAGGAAATTGCTTGTCTAATTAAAAAAAATTGCGCACAAGCGAAATTAATTCAGACTTTAGTCAATATAAAAGTGATTTGAAACAAAATTTTTGATAAAAAGTATGTTTCAACACGTCATTGTGCTGCAAGTGGGGCCATGTAGATGCTGCAAAGGAACAAGTCCAATACGATAGGCTCTTAATGGTAGTGGGTATCATTGGCTATGCCTAGCTTGTTGTTTAAGTCTGCTGTCTGCTTTTAAGAGCTGTCGCCAGTGCTGAAAACCTCTTTGAAATCGTAGGCGTTCACTCCGAGGGTTTGACTCCATTCGTATAGGTTCTTTTAGCGACTTTTAGTGAAACATTTTCAGAGAAAATTGTAAAATTGCCACATTGCCCATTTTCGCTTATATCTGATTTTTAGTTGAACCGAATATATTTTAGACTTTTTTTATATTCTGGTTCGGTGTGTAGAAATGCTTGTTCGGTACGAATTTAACAAAAAAAAAAAAAAAAAACTATATTCCGATTCTGAATCGGCTTGCAGCCTTGTCTCTTACAAGAACACACATATCGTAGACCATGAGCTTCATTCAGGTATGCTAAACTGATAGAAAAATGGCAATCTAAAATCAAATTTTTAAATCTCAATTGAAGTTCTTTTTGTATTTCATATTCCAAGTACAAATTTTGACTAAAAATCTTCAGTCAAGAGTGAAATAGAATTAATTCCGAACAATAAGAATAGACAAATTGAATCAAGCTGAAAGAGTGTTAGTTCGAGCTGACTCATTTCCAGACAAAGAATCCAAAAATGGGATTGGTATATACTTTTTGTTCTCCTAATTAATATTAAAATAAAATATTTTGTAAATACAAATAAATTAAACAAAAAAATTGTGTTTAACTAATGAAAAACTAAAAACAAAATTATTTTAATTTAGATCAAGCAGAACTAGGATCAAATTCGAAATACGTTTTATTGAATAAAGCCGAAACAGGATTAAAATTTTAGTACGTTTTGAACTCAGATCAAGCCGAACTTGGAGTCTAATTTAAGTACATTTTGGTCGCAAATCAAGTATTTTAAAATTCAAGCCGATTTAGAATTAAAATTAAAAAATATTTGGTCCCAATGCGAGCTGTATTTTGTTACATTTTAAGCTGATTCCTAGATTAAAATAATTGGAAATTAAGAATTTTGTTATTGAAAAAATGTACTTGAATCAAGATTTTTGATGCAAGCATGAGCATTTTTCGGATCAAAACAGTTTTTGTCAACGAATCGTTCGATTTCAGCCGAAATGGCTTGATTTTTTTCTCTCGCTACAAAGCAATAAGAGTGAATTTAACGGCATCAAGCGCTTTCTTAGAGCTAATCCAGGTCAGGCCCCAAGCATCAGCGTCAAAAGCACAGGCCCCTGCAGTAGCAGATGCAGCAGAATGCGACCCTGATGGGAAAATTTCTATGGTTGACTCTTACAGCGCCAGCTCCCAGCAGGCAACATCCTGTAATTATGCCCTTAATGAAAGTGGATTGAATCTAGAGAGCTTTAGTAGCTTCTTAGCTCGTCCTTTGTTAATTGTTTCGCGAAAATTTGAATTTGAACGCATTTGACAAGTTTTGCAGTTGCTTTCGTTGGCTAATCCGAAGTTCTGCAGACAGAGACGTCTGAGAAGCTCTTGATTTGCATCTAAGATATGCAATGTTACGCATATATGTTCCGCATATTTTAGGGGCAGCTAATAGACTATTAGTAGCTAAAAAAATGAACACTGACTATGCAGCCAATTTTATAAAATTTATCTATGAAATTTGTTTTGAGAAAGAAAATGATGAAACAGTTAGTTTCAAGGAAATATCATGGTGAAAACTGTAATTGCATGACACAATCAAGTCCACGAAGTGCAAAGAGCAGAAACTGATTTCCAGATTCAGATTCTAAGAGATCTTAATATAAATACTAATTTCAGCTTGAATAATTTCTAGAACCTGGCTGTCTCTGGCTGTATTGCAACTCTCCGTGTAGGCAGACACTTGCAAGAAGTCCTGACTGCGGCAGCAGCCACTTAATCTTTACTTTAAGCAAAGGTCTAACTCTGCCAAATCTTTAAATTCGCAACTCTCATTGAAAGTGCAAAATGTCTTCTATTGCCTTAAAATTTATAAAAACAACTAATTATAAGTTAATTGTACTCATTATAAACTAAAAAAGAAAAAACTTTAATTGCTGTACAGTTAATCTACCGTACAAAAGTTTATTTTTTTTTTCTGTTTTATAATAAACATTATCCGGTAAATGGCAGTAAAAAATGAAGCGTAAATAAACGATTTCCTCATTACTTTAGATACAATTTTCCAATGGGAAAACTGCGCAGAAAGAGGCGCAATTCCACAATAATTTTAGTGTTTCAGGTTATGCTGAGGGCTTTCAGAAGACGAATGCCGAAAAAGGTTTCAATTTCATATGCCAAAAACTGAATATATTTATTTTTATTATAATTATTTTTTAACAAAAATACAAATTATAATAATTAATTATGCGTAATTTTATAAAACGCAGGTGCAATCATTATTTATAAGGAAGAAAATAAAAATGAAATTATATTTACGCATGATTTTTATTTGTTTACTCAAAATAAAATTTTGAAAAATTATTGATTTGTGGCTTCTTCAAAATTAATCATTATCATTGAAGAAAAGTTGTAAAATTTATATGTTTAATCCAATTTTTTTTTCTTCTTTGAATTGAAAGCCTAATGTTACAGTTTTTCCAAGCACACTTTTTCTAGAGCCTAGTGGAAGGATCCCAAATTATTGAAATGCTCAATTGCGTATTTTCAATTGTGGGCGTAAAAATAGCTCTATAAGTTACATAACATTTTATTTAGGTTCTGTCTTAGTAGACAATGCCGAAAGTAGATCAAATATTCAGGCCGCTTTACATCATATGGCAATGCCACCATGTTGGATTTGTTCGAATCTCGCGTTGTTCCACACTGGAGGTGCTTGGAGCGCGCTAGCTCATTCGAACCAAACAATAGCAAGGGCGGCATACTATTTTCGTTGTACCGAAATTAGGTTTCCTCTTTTTTAAATTCCAATTGCAAGCATTGTACTGATAAGGCGGAACGATTTGCCTTAAGTTGCGGGAATCTTTTAAGCGTGAGCAAAGCTATTTCTTGAACACGCTGCAGAAAACTGTTCATGCGCTAAAAATATTCCAACAATTTGCGAAAACATTGCCTTTAGGCTCAGCTGCTTTAGTGTCGTGGAGCTTAAAAACTTGCAAGCTGATAAGCTTATGCTTTCTGTACGATAATAAAAAAGCTCGCCTACGCTCATCTTTGTTAGGCGTTCAGCGTGCGCGCTTAATTTGGCGCTTACAATTTCCGCTCCGCTCCGCTGTTTGTGCGGGTGGCTTAAGGGACAAGTAAGCAAGTTTGCTGTACATGAAGTCAGCCAGCAATCAGTCAAGATTTGGTTATGATGGTTTGTCTTCAAGCGGAGTATTGAAATCTTCAGCAGCTTTCCAGCTAGCAAGCTTTGCAAACATCCTTACAGACACTTCTTATTTGGTTGTTGTAAGTGAATAGTGTTGCCAGACCTCAAGCCTGCTCAATTAGTAATGATAGGCTAGAGGTCGCAGATTTTTATGCGTTGATCCGCGATAAAGTCTGGAATTTATCACTTATTCAAATCGCACCGCCGTGACAATAGGCTAGATATGCCGCTGGTTCTACTTATGGCTAGTTAGCATGTCACCAGTTCAGCTGGTCAGAGGAGCGTCCTACGCGTCCTAAGCCTAAGCCTAGAAGCTTTAGCAGCATTCTATTTATGGGGCATTTACCATTTGGCATAGAGGCCCAGTGGCCGCAGCTTAGTGGGTGCGAAGCTGTAGTGTGGACAGCTGACTGAATAGGCGGCTTGTTGGGCGGACTGCGTCTGCTGGTCGTATGCCATTAATAAAATTAAAACCTTGACGAGCCTAACAGACTCCAAACAGCAGCAGCGCTGAGCAAACTGAAGCAGAGCAATTAAGCAACCTGCCAACGCAATATTTCAGCTACACTAAATGTTTGACAGCAGAGGAGTAGCAGACACAGTTGCCGTGTCACTGCCGCCATGTTGCTGGTTGCCACTCCCCCGCCCAAAAAGCAACTTTATTTTGTTTTTTTTTTCTCCTTCTTTGTTTTTTTAGTTGGTGTAATGGCTGCTGTTGTTGCTGTTTAGTAAGCTTGCTGGGCTTAATAAAATATACCTATATGTTTGTCAGCCAGCCAGCCAGCCAGCCTGACAGTTCGCCAGCCTGCCACCCAACTATTACTACGTGCTTGGCCCTTAGCGCAACAACAACAACTGACATTGATTGCCCTGGCTCTGAGTCAGCTTACCAGGGTAGTAGTAGACTTGTTGGTTCAGTGGACTGATGCTGCGCAGAGCCCCATAAAATGTGTTAAGTACGAGAGGCAGCAACAGCAACAGCAACAGCAGCGGTGGCAATAGGAAGCAGTTTTCAATGCTGCTGCCACATCCGCCAGTATTTGGTGTGGCAATAAAATGAATGATTCATGTGCAGCCAGGCTGGCTGCAAATGCCGCTGTTGATGGCGGCGGCGGCGACAGCGACGACGACGGCGACGACGACGACGAGGACAACGACAACGCTGCTGCCGAGGCGTTTATATTAACAAATTAAAAGCAAATTGGTCGCCCAGGCTATAGCCATCCTGCTTGCATGTACTGCACTGCATCCTGACATGCTGCTGTGCTGCGGCTGCCACGCTGCCATGATGCCGCATGCTACTAAGTGAAATAAATGTTAGAAGTCGCTGCCGCCACCGCCGACGACGACAAAGCGTTATTGCTGTGTGCCGCCATCTAATTGTTAACGAATTTGCATTGTCCGTTTCGAAGAAACAAGAAATATAAGTAAAATAACGGTAGTAAGCTAAAAAGCAGAAGAAGCAGCAACACTGTAATTTTAGGTTATGTGCAAGTGCAGCGCTGGCTGCGACTACGACTGCGACAGCATTGCTGGCAGCGGCAACGCACGCAACAAAAACAATAAATTTATGTGGCGCAAATTGAAAAATGTCGCATAACTCCGCCCTGGAAAAACTTGCTGCACACACGCACGCACACACATACTGTTACACGCACACCAAGAAAATTAAAAACTTCAAGTCGTTAGGGCAATGGCGGCTACCCGCACTGCTTGCTGTCTTTTAAATGCCTACAACAACAAGAACAGCAAAGGCAACAAAATTTCCCAGTATCTAGCATAATGCTCAGCCAATGAAGCTGGCGCTACGGCAGCTAGCTGTCTCGCTTCCACAGCGCGCGGGCGTCCATATTTAAATTGACTCTACACACACACACACACACACACACACACACACGCACACACACATAGCCATGTCACTGCACTGTGTGTGCGTCTGTGTGTGACATACTATACTAGAGGTATTAGCTTTTCTTTTAAATAAATTATGCTCTCCAGCAAGCGTTTTCGTTGTCAACGCCGTCGCTTGCAAGTTTATGAAAAAGTCACAAAACGCAGACATACGAGCACACATACACACACGCACACGCACACATGCACAGACACAAGCACACAATTGCTCAGCCAGCCGTTGCGACCACAACAACATGGCAACAATCTCGGATTGCCTTTGCAGCCAGCGTCGCGCTTTTCTCGTTAATTGGTTGCTCGGCTGTGGTCGGTCGGGTGGTGGTTGCGCATATGCCTGTGTGTGTGTGTGTGTGCGTCTGTGTATTGCTCTTGCTGCTGCTGCTGCTGCCGTCGCTGTCGCTGTTGTGCTGTTAGTGTTGCTTGCGCTGAGTTGTTGCTGGCTGTTTGCGCTGCCTGCTGGCTAGCCATATTTATGTATGCCGTCTGTATTGCGCACTCGCTCGCACACAGGGCCAAATGGCACCACTGCAGACCGTGGGTTTCTTCGCTTCGCATCGAGTTGCCAGCACTCAGTTCAAATTGAATTTTCAGTGCGAGCGCTTGCGTCGTTGTCTCTGACTGACTGACTGACTGTGTGTGCTAAGTGCTGAGTGCTGCTTTGTGTATGCCGTGGCATCATCATCAAAACAAACGTTTGCCGTTAACCGCCGCTGCACACTGTCGACGCACACTGAATTTATTGTTGCAAGCAGGCCAGGCGGCAGCTTTAGTTATTAGTTAAGTTTAGTTAGTTAGGCGTTGCGTGTGTGCGTGCCGCCTGTCTGTGTGTTCCGTTCCTAGTGTATTTTATTTTTGGTGTCCTATTTGTTTTTTGGGCCTAACTTTGGTCCTGCAACTGCGACTGTTGCACACGCCATTGCTGGTTGTGTTTTTTTTTTTTTTGTGCGCCGGCCGACGGCAAAACAGCAACGACAACAAACAACGACAACTATAACAACAAGAAACAAACACAATAACATAGTACAATATTGTTCTTTTTTTTGGCACGTGAATAACTAACAAAGCAACAGCAACCACAAATATCAAATTCAAATGAGTTTCAACAAATATTCAAAGTCGAAAAGTTGAAGTAGAGCAAAAGTAAAAAGGCAGGAAACGTGTGTAACGTGTGTATGTGCGTACCTGTGCGTGTGTAACTCTGTGTATCGCTGGTAGTATCAAATGTCTGGGCAACGTTGCCTGACGCAGGCAGTGCAAAACCAGGAAACGTAACTTGCCCCACGTTGGCCACCATAATGGTACTGGAGCAACGACAAACGGCCGCCGCAGCAACTACCACAACGTCCACGACAAACGCCACAGCTACAACAACAACAACAACAACAATAATATCGACTTGTACAACTGTCACTGCCACTGCAGCAACAGCAATAGCAGCAGCAAAGGTCACAAACTTAGTGCAAGCAGCGCAGAAGAAGTTTCAATACAACAATAATAGTTACAACCACAACAACAACACTAAGCAGGAGGCTAGCGAAAGCGCTGAACGCCAAAGGATAACGCCGCAACAGCCGCCCACAACGGCAGCAACAACACACCACAGCCTCAGCATTAATCCGCCGCAGCAGCAGCAACTGAGTGCCGCCAATAGTGTTGTTGCCACCACGCCGACCATGCCTTCCGAAGGACTGCATCCGACGGCCGCACTGCAGCTATATGCAGCAGCCGCTCAGCTGGCGCCCGGCGGTGTACGCGTACCACCCTGGGGTCCCTTTCTGCAATTTGGTGTACCCGGCGTCTTCGGACCGAACGGCTCGTTTCTGGGCCGACCACGTTTCGAGGCGGGCGGCGGCGCCCATCCCACCACAGCGGCTGCAGCCGCGGCGGCAACGCAAATGGCCGCCGTCAATGCCAGCAATGCGTTCGCCAATCTCACCGGACTGAGCGCAGCGGCGCTACGCAATGTGTCCGCTGCACAGACAACAGCGGCAGCGGCCGTGGCCAGCACTGTGGCGACCATACAGCATCGCCTGATGATCGGCAATCGGCAAAATCTGCCGCCCGCCGGACCGCCTAGTGAGGGATCCAACGAGGATGGCGGTAAGTCACAATACTACTAAGAGTCTCAACCGCTTTCCTGCTTCTACTGGTGATAAGCTCCCCAGGTAGCGCAGCACTGCCATGACAAAACCCATTATGAGCACAACTTTGACGGCCATCATTGTCATTGTCGATATGTTTTGGCATTTCGTAATTCAGTTAGCCGAATTGCACTCCCCAATTGGTAAAATCAATTTCGATTTTGCCCGCATGGATGGTTTCAAAAGTATGCGAAAGCCGACTAAGGCAAGCCAGCATCAAACAGGAAGTTACTTAGCTTAAGATATATCGTTCAATGTTAGTTTTCTATCGATAACCTTTTCAAATAGGTGATATCTACAGTCGACAAAAAGTTTATCTATAAAAATTCAAAGTAATATCTCCGCTTCGTCCAAGAATTGCACTCAATAAAGTCTCTTGAGAGTACCTTCGGTACTCTGCTTATAATAAGAAACAGCTAATTTTTAGCATATATCGTGCTTTGCTCTGAAATCGATACATTTTTACTGCCGCTTAATACATACAATGTTGGTAAACGTGTTAAGTATCGTAAGCTGTCTTCTGTTTGTTGCTTTAAAGCTTGTAAACTGTATTAAGACTACCTGCGTGGGTT
>JBANCW010000071.1:1486-28031 GCA_037040085.1 Colocasiomyia kotana | reverse complement strand
GACTTTGCGTGCTGTTCGGCTTTGTCAGCTTCTTGAGCAGCAATGAGTTGTCATAGCTGCCACTTGGTGAATCACCAAGCCCCGTTGGTTGACAGTTGGCTGCCAAAGATTCAATCTGATCTGTGCTATCGGGATTACTGTAGCAGTCCACTGAACTGGGCGAATATGTAGGCTTAAGTGGCTGTTCGTACAAGCTGCTACTGTTCTGTGTTGACATCTGTGTCGATGTGCACGTGCTTTCGTCGGTGGGCGTATTGTAACTAGCCGATGTTAATGGTGGCGTTGATAATTTGTGCGTCGCTTTCGACGCAACACTTGAATGAGCGGGAGGTGTTTCGCTTTGCTCCTTACCACCCGGCGGCATGCTACGCAATTTGGATTGCTTTCTTCGCCGAGGTCTGTACTTATAGTTCGGATGCTCCGTCATGTGTATAACTCGCAGTCGTTCAGCTTCTTCCACATACGGCCGTCGGTCCTGCGGAGTTAATGAACGCCATTTTTTGCCTATAACAGAAAGAGCAGAAATGATCCAACAGAAATACACTTTCCAATAGCGCTTACCTAACATCTTACTGAGGTCAGCATTATGCAAATCAGGATTCTCGTCAGCTAGCTTTTTGCGCTCGATTTTTGCCCACACCATAAACGCGTTCATAGGTCGACGTATGCGTGACTCTTTGGCACTTTTTGACTGATTTCCGGGTCTGTACTTCAAATCGCTCGAAATTACCTTGTGCCGGTCTATATAGCCGCAATTGGGTGCACATATGTCGCCTTTATAATCGTAACTCCACATGGATTGCTCAATTGGTGAGGGGCACTCTTCCATCCCACTGGGCGACATGCCAACTGAAACCATACTGGGATGCGATAGAAATTTATTCAATACTGAAGTGCTGGCGCCAAGCAGCGGTATATTGGAACTGATCAACGATGGCGCTGTACCCACATATGCACCGGTTGCCATAGGCGAGTGACTGTGCACCGAGTGTGTGGCATCTGTCATTGGGTGCTCATTCTCGTAAGTGGCATTTTGTATGGCTGGTGAGTGCAGACTAGGCGATGAGTGCTCACTACCCTGCCGTACATGGTATATGCCGTCGTTGGCGCTGTCATGAAGCATTCTGCCCTCGGCTAAATAGGTGTGCTCAGGATAATCACTCCCCGTTGAGTGACTGTATTCGGGTGTGCGGGATACATGTGGATATTTTTTAACGCTGAAAAGAGTAAGGCGTTGAAAAGCTCATTTATTTAAATTTCAAAAAAATATATATTAAGGATATACAACTATTTACGATATATAAATAAGTATTTATGGATCGATCTCCCAATGGTCATCCATTTGACACCCAATCATTCTGCATCGTTTGCCCGACTTATCCCGTTCCCATTGTTATATGAGCTACTGTTTGCGTGTTTTGCCGTCGCTAAAAAATGTGCGTCGTCTTTATAATGATATTTAACATCGCTACTAAATACAATTTTCACGTTGTCGGTATGCAAAAATACATATGCATACATATATATGTGCAAAGACACACACACACACGGAGATGATATTGAGCAGAGTGCCAACCGCAATGAACCAACAGGATCAGGCTGACACACTGTTGCTCCTTACTGGCTGGTTGGACCTGCGCATTGCAGCCTCGTTGCGCTCCTTAATGTCAGCAGACATAAATGTAAATTGGGCGCGTGCAGCTATTGTATTATCAAAAGAGACCGCGCCGATGCAGGGCGATAAGTTTGAGCAGTGCCACCGGCAGCAACCTACATATTGTATCGTATCGTATCGTATGTATATACTAAGATGTAGCTCCGACTCAATGCGAGCTCGAAGCTAGCAGACCTTTATGCATAACTTTTAAAACTTGCGACATATCGACACATTTCAAAGTAATTCAGCTTCCAGGAATTCTCCACAAACTGCCGACGAGGATGTCGATTCGCAAGAGCGACTCAAGAGGACCAGACAACTTTAAATATTGGCGAAGCTCCCTTTTGGGATTCATTTAAATGTGTATGTGTGTATGTGTGTGTGCGCAAAGGACGGCCCTTGCTCGATTTGTTACCGTTTGAATTTATTGCTGCCTACCACATTTTTGGTCTATTGTGTACGCTGGCTGACTGCTCTTTCGCCTACCGACCTGGTCAACGGCAACAAGAAACGGCCTAATTGTTTTCAACGTGACTGGCCCCGGCTTATCCACTGCCACTGACTGTGGCTGTATCGCTGGCGCAACTAGGAGCTCTAGTTTTTAGACTTTCTTTACCATCCAAGTGGCTGCTGCAAGCCGGCAAAGTTGCAAATTTTTAGTCAAGCTCCCTGCCTGCAAGCGCTGCACAAAAGACAAAGAATAGGCTCATACCAAAGTGCGCCACATTCGAAAAGAAGGTTAAAGCAAGCGTTTGAACCAATACCAGAAACAGCCCAGTCTTTGCCGCATAGCCATGCTGAATCCGAAGCTAAAGCTGCTGCTGTAGCTGTTGTGACTGGATAATTTATTGAGGGTTTTGGTGACGTCGTTACGTTTTTGATATTCGGTTGCGGCTGCTGCTAAATACTTCGCCGCCGCCGATACACCATGGTACACAAAATTATACTGTCCACGTCCGTGTGTCTGCCGCTACCCTCTTCTGTTCTGGCTGTCGAACATACTGTCGCACTGTTGGCTGGGTCGGCTTGTCGGCTGGTCGGTTCCATTTATCCTAAGCGCAAAAGCAAGCGCGCGCGCGCTCACGATGCACGAATTTCTTCCTGCAAACGGCTTAGCTTGGCTCAGTTTGGCTTAGCCATGGCCCTGATTTTAAAATAGGACACATACAGTGGCCGGTAAGTTGGCATTTTTATGCGCGCAAAATGTCAACATCTTTGCAAAATGCCACATATTCCACATTGCGGCCAGCCATGGTCGGTCTGTCGTTCGTTTTGCTGCATATGTACGGTGCGAGCATCCGTCCCTGCATATCTATGTATGTACGTACTTTATGCATACATCCAAGTGCTCGCTGTCTGTCCGTTTACTGTGCAACGTTTTGTTTACGACAGCAGCAACGACTCTGGTGGCTTAGGTGGCTCCGATGTCTGTGCATTGGCAATACCAATGGCAATCGCAATGGCTTCGTCGACTTCGACGACGTCGATGGCGCGACGGCAAGTACTGAGTAGCAGTCATAGTGGGGGGATATGGTAGAAAAGGCTTGCCTGCCATTTCGGTGGTTCCCGCAAAGTAGGCAACTTGCCTTTAACAAGCTTCATTCAGGAGCCGCATTGATCTGGAGAGTGTCAGCGCTTTAGCATATTGTGATTCATGTGACGATGCTGCCGCGCTGCAAAAACAGCCTTTTATGTTTACCCTCTTTAGTGGCACACAGGCACACGAAACGACAATTGTCTCGCATGGTAGCGGGTGCTTGGTATATATATATAAATATATATATTTATTTTAAGAATAAGAAGCCTTGACAATCTGTGTACATTTAATATTCTGGACCCTTTCAGTAGACACTATCTTCAAATACCTAATAACCTGAAGATATTGTAGTAATTACTGAAATAAAAATGAATAAACACATATTAACAAGTCAAATTTATGTGAGGGAGGGGCCTCATTTTGCTATTCTTAAATTTTGCATAAAATCTGCATATAACGTTTTATTTTTTTTTTTAATTTATATCCAGTTTTTTTTTTTTATTATATTTGTTCTGAAGTTTTTTAAAATATGAAAATTACACAACTCGCCTGCAGCTAAGTCGTAAATTGTAATGTTCTAGAATAATTCTATAAATAATTATTAATTTTAATCTAAGCGATGGTAAAATATTAAACTTCATTTTCAACTGAGTATCAATACAATCCAAAAATATTAATTAAGTTATAAACTAAATATTTTTTTTTTGTATGAGGATTATCTAATAATTATCTACCTAAGATTCCCACTTATATTTGAGAAATGCCTCAGAATGACCATTGATCAATCGCAAACCAACTAACTACAAATTTTTGTACTTAGGCATTGTTTATTAAGCTTCAGTTGTAGCATTCAGTATTGGATTTATTTCCGTGGCAATAATAATAAAAGTCAGTTCTGCAACTTTTAAAAGTGATTGACCAATTACATGACAAGCACGATAAAAAGCGAGATTTTCTCTTCGTCATATGTGCACGTTAAATTATGACTATAGTTGCATCTTATCTTTACACGTTTATTCAATTTAAAAATATATTCACTTATTATATACATATGCCGTTGGTCATCGTACTAAGATTGAAAAATAATTAAATTGCATAAAACGCATGGTTTATACGGAAATTACTCGTATTTGTAAAAATTGTTTGCTGTGTTCATAATGACCACGTTTATGTACACTTTAATGCAGTAATAAAAGCCATTTTGATTTTGGACACAATGGGTGTGGCCTCAATAAGAGGCAGCATCTCTTATGCTGCTCCATTTGCAGTCTATTGGCTGCCGCCTCTGCCAGGCGCCCCAACTGGAATACATTTGTTTTATTTTACACAGAAAGAAACAAACCAAAAAACGTCAAAACCAGTCTGGCTATGCCGGCGGTATAACGAAACCGACACGAGCATGGCACGACCTGGGCAAAGTTGTTGGCTGAATGTGCAAAGTGCCAATGCTGCTTGGGCCCAGGTGTGATGTACTTGAATAACTAAACGGTGCAGACGCAGACGCTTGCTCATCCATATACTAAATACAAAGCATATTGCATACATACTTCTGTACACATACATATGCATGTGCATGTATGCACGCGTTTGTGTGTATGTACTATGTATAATATACATGCATATGTAGATGATGTTGACCAATAAGCATAAACAGCGCAGCATCCGGCCCGCCATCTTATGGCATTGCTTTAATGAACAGACACACAGCCAGCAAGAACAGAAATAAGCAGCAGCAGATACAACAACAACAGCAATAAAACGGCGTAGCGTGAAGGTAACGCATTTTGTCTTTACGTATTTACGTGTACGTATGCCCCATGGCGCTGTGGCTGCGGGCGAATGAGAATCCGTCGACTGATACGATTAGTTAGCTGTTGGTTGGCATGCCGCAAGATCTGTGTGTATATTTAATACACTACGATACGATGCACATACATACATATGTATTATATGTATGTACATATCATATGTGTATTATTCGAATAATTGTACGTATTCTATTTAACCAAACTAAAAAAAAAAACTACATATGATAAATACATGCTTTTTTGTTAGACTGTCAGCACGCATATACAAGATATGCATAATTAAACTAATGAAGCGAACAATGATGCCTCCTCGTTGCATAGACACTACTACTCTATGCAGAATCAACTCCATTCGCTTCGCCTAGAATTCGTTCGTTTAATGAGGCTCGTACCGTCCGCCGTACCGTCACCAAAGTAACAACGCAGACCCAGTTCTCACACTAGCGACGTTAAGAGCAAGTAAAAAAAAAATAATGGACTTATGCACGCACACACACATAGTACACCCTCACAATGTCATATACATATATACATGGAATCTTCATATGTAGCATACATAAATCCTACATGCAGTTTTTATAAATACGTGCATATAAATAGAGGTGTGTATATACATACTTATGTATATACTATGAATAAACACACTCATTACGTATGGTACTAAATAAAAATAATAATAATAAGACTAAATGCTAAGTATGTAGCGTGTCTTAAAAATCCAGGTTAGCTTAGGAGTTTAGCTAAAGTAGCTCAGTAATTTGATTCTAATAACCAAATACATAGCTAATGTGTTTCTCTAACCAACATGCATACATCGTGAGACATTTTTTCTAAAATTGTGTCTTTGTTCTATTAAACTATACAAAAAGCCCATTACCAATCATTTGGTAAAATTTATTTCAATATTATTTGCAACAAAGTAAAACTAAAACACGCAATCTGTAACAAATTTTATCCAGAAATATTGAGTAGTGCTTTAAAACATAGCTACATATTGAAAACTGAGCATTAAGAAAAACGTTCATTTGTAAAATTTAGCTTTTGTAATAAATATCATATGCTACAAGCTTTAAAGGTACTGCTCCAAAGTTTTACCTGATACACAAACAACTATTTTTCCAATATCTATCGTTGTTTATATTATTCCAATTTTCCGTAACTTAAAATGTTTAATTTTAACAACATTTTTGGCGAACGGCATTTTAAGCCAACTTAGATTGTAGGGACCGCAAAAAACAATCAATTTAATTTGTAACTGAAAAATTCATTGGGATGGAAGAGTTATAATAATATTTATAAAATCCATACAATACTGCTCCAAAGTTTTACCCGATACACAAACAACTATTTTTCCAATATCTATCGTTGTTTATATTATTCCAATTTTCCGTAATTTAAAATGTTTAATTTTAACAACATTTTTGGTGAATGGCATTTTAAGCCAACTTAGATTGTAGGGACCGCAAAAAACAATCAATTTAATTTGTTGCTGAAAAATTCATTGGGATGGAAAAGTTATAATAATATTTATAAAATCCAATCAATACTTTTTGAAACCATTTTTTCGTTTTCAAAATAAAATAAAAAATAAGAATTCTATTTTGAAATTCGGGAACTACAGCTTAGATATTTCAAAATCTAAAACCAATCTTGAAATCCTCCTATTATTCCAGAACAAGGTCTTGCGACTCACCTCAAATGAATAATGAAATTCATGAAAAGATTCACATGCCAACAATCTTAGAAGATATAAGCAAAAGCAGCACAAATGATTCAAGTATACTCTTCGACCATCAGCTTCAAAACAGCAACTTTACTAGGTGGCTTAATGGTCTGCGCTCCTGGATCTCCTTTTCTGATGTAACCCAGTTTTTCATTTCTTATCCCATTCATTTTAATTACTTCTGAACTTAACCAACACTACTCTGCACAAGCTAGTTGTTTATATGCTAAAGTAAATCAATCTAACCTAAAAGTAAAATTATCAACAAGCCAATGTTTCGTTAAAAGAAAACTTAATACTTGTTACGGTTTTTTTTTGAAATGCAGAAACTCCCAGTTTCTTATCACTTTTTTTTTAGAACTTGGTTGACTTTTTATAGAGCATATTAAATTCTACTAATTATATTCAGTTATTAATTAATGCAGTATGGAAATATTTTAAGGATCAGCCTCCTGCAGTAATTTCATTAAAATAATTTTTTAAGCATGGAGCGTGGCAGGCAACAAAAATATTCTTAAATAACTTGTTTGTCTGATCGTAAGAATAGCCAGATTTCCAATAGCATGCAAAGTAGGTTAAGAACATCATTCAATAAAACTTTTTCATATTACGAAAGAGATTAATAATAAAGAATACGCTCTTTGAGTAATTTAAAAAATTTCCTTATTTAAGCATTGCTATCTGGTATTGTCCGCTTTTGAAAATTCCACATATTTTTTCGATCAATATTACTGAAAATTCAATTGGTTTTGTAATAATATATTTCATTTGAATGAATAGCGTTAAATAGAATGCGATGTTTACCTCTATATATTTACAGTTATATGTGTTGGTTAATCTGAGACAGGTACAGACTATCAATAGTAGGTCAAATCTAAAATTAATTAACGACGTACAATTGACCTATATACAAAAACTAACTCTGTCTGTCTTAGAATTAGAAGAAATTAGAAGAAATTAAAAAACAAAAAAAATCAATTTTATCCTTAAATAAATTTGAAAAAGTAGTTGTAAATAAATAAGACCCATGCGTCTGGTCCTCACCAGACCCAATTGTAACGGTTTTGTTTTGGAAAACTCAAACACATTTCGGGTTTAATAAAAATTAAAAATAATAGCCGAAACTACTACTTAGAAACTCCATCCTAACGGAAGAAAATCATCTTCCTTCGATGTTATTAATTTGGGTTGAAACCTCCTGCTTGATCAAATTGCGCATCGGCATCTGATCCAAATATAAATTTTATTAATACATATTTATAATGTTACAAAATATGCGTGTGGACGATCCTTTAAAGCGTCAATATTATTTACATAATTATGCTAAGACTCCTTATGTGCATTCAAATATAAATTAAATAAATTTAATTGGTGGGGTGGTAATAGCTTCAGTTTAATTTATTGAATTTGAAATACAAATATCGGAGATGATTTTCATAGTAGTAAATGAATGATTTCATCGTTATTTAATTTAATTGTCTTTTTAATTTAGTGTAACATTGTAGCAGGATTCGGAAACAAATATTTCTACGTATAAGTACATACATACATACTATATATGTATGTAATTTAAACAGTTGATGACTAATTTGCATTGAATAATCGTACTGTGAAGCAGCTGGCTTTAACTGGGTTTTTTTTTTTCTTTTTAACAATATTAAATGGTTTGGTCTTTTATTTATTACTGTATTTAACCGACGGCCAAGTTTCTGCGTAGAAAAGTAAGTCAAGTATATACAATATAATTTATGGCTATCAAAGCTGTTACATCTAAACTAAATCAAAATAAATTTTTATTCATATACAAAAGTATATTTTTTTAATGAGCGAAACCGCATGACCTCTGTCCATACAATAAAAACATATATTTGATGTATATATGCATGCATATACATATGTACATATAAACTATACAGAACTCGACTTTTCAGTTTTTCTCATGCTTTTGACTTTCATATTACCTTCCTCCCCAGTGAAAAAGAGCGTTTTCTTGGTTTACTTTCCACTTGACCAATTCGGAGTCTTAGGCTGTATTTTAACCCGCAAGACGATTCTAACTTATTTGCGGGTGTATATATTTACATAATTGCACGCACACAGAGCTGCACACATGCAAACAAAACTAAAACATAGAAAGACTAATGCATACAAGTGCAAGTGCTTACTAATACCTAGCTGTAGTATCGTAGTCGTATAAATAGAGATCTTCTAAAAAAAAAAAGATGAAAAGTAACAAAAAGTGGAGTCGTAGCAAAAAATATCTTAGCAAAACTCTCAACGAATTGTACAGTACTTAGTACTACGAGACTAGTACATTTATACATACGGTTAGTAAATAGTACATAGTAAGTACTAAGCTAGACTTTTACATCCCCGTCGCCAGTTGCTTTAGTGCTTGCTGTAGTTGTTGTTTATATTTTGCCGTTTAAGATTTTGTTCGTCGTTGTGTAGTTGTGTGTGTACAAGTATGTATGTATGGGTGTGACTAGGTTTTAAAAAGCCCCAAGTATGTATGTACACATATATAAAAACATATACACTTAAGTGTATTAGTATAGTATATGTGTGTGCATATATCGTACACACAGATACCATTCGATAAATACATATATACGTAAATATAAATGTATGTACATACACACATCGAGCTCAACTAACTGACATCTAGAGAATTTCTTCACAACTACATGCGCGTTTCCATTTTTCATTATGGTTATTATCTTGAAGATATGTATCTTCGCTTCAGTTGGATATAATTAAACAGCGAGAAAAAAATTTAGCATGGGAAAAATGTAAATATTACTTGTAATTTGTTAGCAGATGATGTGGATGTTCGTGATCATATGAGGGTTCCATTTTATATGGCTCGAAACGGCAACGGCTACGACGACGTTCGCATTCGTGGTAACGGTGACTGTGACTGTGGCAGGTTGAAGTAGTTCTTGTTGTTGTCGCCGCTGTAGTTGGTGGTGGTGCTGTGACTTTTGCTGTTGCTGCTGTTTTCGGTTTCGCTTTAGCAGGGCCAGCAGCATTTTTCTTAATGTTGCATTATTCCGTTAGTTTTTCCCTTGCCTATTGAGCTGCTATGCTGGCCTGGCCGTGGTACCATTTTGCCCAGATCCAACAAATAAATTTGCTCATTCGCCTTGATGAATTGCACTATGTACATATGAATGTAGGTATGCACATAATACATGTGTTGTTAGCATGTCTTTTAAATATGCAAAACTTGTATGTGTGAATTTGTAATTTTAATCCGCCTGTATTGCTGTAGTCTGTGCTAGTTTTTAGCCCTAACCCAAATAAGTAGATACAGCGTACACATGCACATAAAGGTTTGAGTTTTACAATGATATTTGGCAGATGTGTACTATCTACGGTAAATTGCACTTTTCTTTCTGCACTCGTTTCATGCATGCACTGAGGGCACGTGAAATTGATTTTTTTTTTTTCGAAACAATTGGCTAATTGAACTTGTTTGATTTTTCCTAATCACTCACTGGTTTTTTACACTGGCTTTTTACAGGATATGATGCACTGGCCTTAAATACAAAAACTGGCACATCACTTTAGTATTTTGTTTTAAAATCGCATTATTTCTACCGACAATTTCGAAATCTCACTGTTTTACAGCTGTTGTGTATCTGTCGCCGTTTCTGTTGCTCCCACGACGACAACAACACAGACGAATAAGAAGTTGGCAAAACGCGTTAACGATCACGAAAAGTCTTGCAACGACTAATGAACGTATCTGGTGCTTAAAATCAAGGGCTTCAACATTTCACAAAAAATAACAAACTGCGCTCAACCGCTGCGCGTTCGGTCTGTCTCTGGCGCTGTCTCAGTGCCGCGCATGACTACTATAGTACGACGCTCTTGGGAAAATGCACAACGCACAGCCGTCGTTACCGCCGTCACCGTCGCTGCCACGATCTGTATATATGTACTGTGGGGGCCAGATACACACGGTATGTAGATATTTATGATTATATGCGCACAAAAGCAAGGCAAACTACAACAACAAATGCTAAACCAAACCGATGACGAACCGCAATATTAACTAGCTAACTCTGACGCTGTTTGCACCGCTGACGCTGACTTGACTGTGCGCCACTCTATCAAGTTTTGAACTGACTGCGACTGCCGCCGCAAACGGCGACGCTCTGATGTCGATGCGGTGCATAAGGCCAAGCAGCAAAAAGCGCATGAGCAAACCTTTCGCGCAGCCAGTAGTTAGTCGTCTTAGCCAACTTGCCGCACAATCATGTCTCGGACATTGTTGTTGCCAGAGAGCGACCAAAGCTGCGCCGCTGTCCAAGTGATACACGGAGCAGAGCTGCTCAGCAAAGCGGAACCGCTGGCGGTGCGCAGGGTGGTGCTGCGCTGCAGTGTATTCATCAGGCGCGCGGCAAGTTCTTTTGAATCTAATGAAACAAACTTATTTAATATTCGTTCTCGCCGTCATCGCATTTTGAATATACTTACATATGTACATACATACATATATATGCTCAGAGCTGCGGCTCCAAAAGCTGCTGCTGCTGCTGCCGCTATTGCTGCTGCTGCCATTGTACACACTCAAAGCGGAAAACCTGTTCTCGGCACTATTGGTAGTGGGAGAGACTTTGCATTTGGATCGTTTCAATTGGTGGAGCTGTTATCGTTGTTTAAGTGTTGGTGCACGTATATGTGTCTTACATACACACCTACAGATACATCGTATGGGTCACCTACACACACAAACACACGCACACATCAGTATCAGTATGCAAATGTTGTACAATTCGGAGCCTTTGTGTTAGCGCTCATGTTGCATGTATTGCTAAGATATGAAATTGCTGATTTGTTGCATACTAGTAACCATAAATAAATAAATAAATTGTTTTGTTTTTATTATTATGTTTATAATCTAAATAATACATGTCTCTGACAACAGGCTGTTTTAAAAAGTTTAAATATCTGATTATTCTAAATAAATGTCTTTTGTGGAAACATATTGAATAAATGAAGATCCAGGATCTAAAGTGCTTAGCTTGATTTATGTCGCTTAAACTACGGTACAATGAAGATAGTTGACTTAATTTTATTCAACTAAATACAAACACAATAAATAAATAATAATAAATAAACTTGAAGTTGAAATATAATTTAATTCGTAGGTTCTCTTGATATTAAACCAATCCAATAAGTTTATATTTCTTACGTAAATGTATCGTACACGAATTTTAATTCATGAGTATGTGCCCTCAGCTGGCAAGCACAATCATAAAACATAATTTGGTAGATATTCAAATAGAGCCATATTTAATTTTTATTTTGTTCCCCTCCCTTTTTCCAGGCATTGATTGGTATCCACAACAGATAAGCCTCAAAATTGCACATTGCAACCACTGCTGGCTGGCAACATGCCAAGCCCTTGCCAAATTGCACAAAGTCAGAACAACAAACCTCCCAGGTAACAGCGCAATCGGCCACGCGTATTCAGAATATGCCGAAATGAGCAAGCAAAGTTCACAATTAAGCGCCAGAATGCCAAAGATATGCTGCTTAGTCGATCCTTAGTGGCTCTTCAACGTAGGTTAGATGCAAAGTATTTGTTTATCACATTGAGATAATTGCCGGCGGCGCTTGGTTATTGCTGTGGATGCAGCAAACAACAGGCCGGTCAGACCAAAAGAAAAGGCGAAAAATACGAAAAGTAAGCGTGCCGACCGCCTTCAAGACAGAGGATCAAAGCGTGCCTCAGTGGTAGGTACAAGTTTATTGGCGTGGCTCATGTGCAAATGGCTTTAACTTGTGTAATAGTATGGAATGGCATGAAGCGGTTTTAAGCTGCAGCAGTTGAATTTTACTGTGTCCAAACAACCGCCCATGCCAGTTTGGCTCATCGAATGATCCAAAAATGTGGGCGTGTGACACTTAAGCTGCTATCGTTACCGGATCTTAACTATAATGCAGAAAAAAAAACAAATTATTGATAAGAAGATCGCCCTCTTCATGCACTGAAAAAATCAACATACATACATACATAGTATAAGAGCGTGTGGTTGCCTCTTCGTTAAAGTACATATTAGTATTATGTTAAATTTTCGTAAAGTGTAGTTTTTATACAGGTTTTGCTATAGGTGCAGTTGCTTATCAGAGATGAAACTTAGCACACGTTGGTCCAGGTCCAGGTTTTGCCTGTGAATGAAGTACATACATACATATGTATATGTATGTGCATGCGCATATATACATATTTGTACATAGATACATACATATGTATGTCATATATGGTAGGGCTATGATGGCTGCTTTATAGTTTTGCCTTTGGTTTCGAGATGCATCTTAAGTAAATTAATCTTGTGCAATATGGAATACATATATGACATGCATGTAGATATGAATGTATAATGAAGTATAAGTGTATACTTATTAATGTAATATATAAATATGTACATGTTATATATATATATATATATATATATATATATATATATATATATATAACTGCGAATACATATTTATGTATTAGACTATTGCATTTGAAATGGTAAACAAGACATTCGCATTTATTTTTTCATGGAAGGTTCCAATAAACTATCATAAAGACAGATATTTTGATATGTGATATTAATTTCCCGCCAAACTTGTATACGAAAAATCACACAAAAACGCGATATTCAGTGTGTACACACACTGTACGACATTGATACTTCCATGTAAAAATTATCGATAACCTAAGTATCTCCGAATCTGTTTGACTCGATATGAGTAAAATTTTCACGTCACTATCGTTTTTGTGCGACGCGACGTGCGTGTGGTTTATCTTTCCATAAATTTGTGGGAAGTTTTTATTCTGCAAATTAAATAAAATAAAAAAAAATTACACAAGAGGTTTAACAAAATACTTAAAATGGATCTAATCGGTCCACAATCCTTAGATACCATATTGCAGCCTGACGAGCTGCAACTTGTGCCAGACAACATACAAAAGAAGCTTTCGGAATACATTGAAAAGTTTTCAGATGAATTTTGCAAAGAACGTGCAGCCGCCAATCGTCTTCGTAAGTCATTGTAACTACTTATAATTATAATAAATCTATCAGAACACACATACTTGCATGAGTATACGTATAGTATTCGCGTATTACTCTTTATTAAAAAATATGCAATACCGGCGTTGTCGCTAATGTACATACTTTCATGTTCATGCATACATACATATGTATAATAAGTTGTATGTATGTGTATGTATAAATGTAAATATACCTAAACGCAGATATAGAATAGTTAGTCGAAAAGTACATAGGATATATAACCGATATTTTTAATATTGGCTACATTAATTTCTTCCACGTGGTTAAAATATTTAGTGTTGGAGCTAAAATCATATGTAAGTACGTATGCATATGCATGCATTTTTCTGCCTAATCTTTTTACAAGTGTGCCCATATTTTCTCCACACTACATTTTTGTGAACTGGTTGCACTTACACATACATTCATATGATTGTGTGTGTGATTTAGTTATATATTTCAATTATTTTCAAAAATAATAATTCCTAATATAAATTTTGATTGTATTGAATCGATGACAGAAACAGACCGGCGTGCAACAAAAATGAAGGATTTCATTTATGGTTTCATCTATAAATATTACACAGAGCGCGATGCATCATGTCGCTTTTATTATCGTCATTTCTGTTAGGCACGGAAATATGTTTCTTTCGAGTGGAAAGCGAATAATTTTGTATTTATATATAAGTTCATATATAATTGTAAAAGTACCAATACTTCTTCTTTTTAGATGAGTCCGAGCAAAAAACAGAAGAACTGCAAAATCAAATAGAAGACTTCCAAGTCAAGTTCAATAGCTTTGAGAAAAATGTTGCTGAGCTACGCACACAACTTGACCAAGTGTCGACGGAACGTACTCAATTGCTGGAGACCGTAAACAACTATGAACTGACAATAAGCTCACTGCGCAAAGAAAAGAACGGTATTGCCGACGAGCGTGATTCACTATTGAAAGTTATCGAGCGTCAGAATAGTGAAATTGAACGCCTTAAGAATGACTTACACACCTATCAGCAACAATTGAATAACGCTATAACCGCCAAGTGTGAAGCCATTGCTCGGGTCGATGAAATTCAAAGTAAGGAAATTTCGTTAGATATAAAGGAACGGAGACTAGAGACAGAGCGTTCCATGTTGCAAAACGAAATTCAACTGCTGACCAATGATTTGAATCGAAGCAATGCTGAATTGCAAAATATGCGTCGGGACAATTCATTGAATTCAATGCATCTGGAGGTACGACTTAAGGAAAAGACAGACGAACTACAGATTGTGCAAAGCCAAAATGCGCAATATGTTAAATCGATTGAGGACCTGAACAAAAAGATAGAAGAGTTAAACGATAACATGTATCAACATAACATGGCCACGGAGAAGTATATTGATACATTGAAAAAAGAACTTGACACAAAGGAAAAATTGGTCGACATTTATAAGAATACGGAAAATGAAAATGTTTCGGAACGTAATGAACTATTAACTGGCATTTCAGATTTGAAGCGTATGTTGAACGAAGCGACTGAGCAGCATGGCGAATTGGAGGCCAATTTTCTTACCGCAAAGGAAAAACATGCTGAGGAAGTTAGTAATTTGAGCGACACCATCGAAACACTAAAAACGGAAATAAAGCATGCCAATAATTTGCTTAAGGAAGTTCAGGAGCAGAACTTGGAAAGCGCCATTTGCAAACTTGCGCCAACCGCTGCTGTCGCCAGTAGATTAATAAGATCCGACATGTCCTTAACCGAATTGTATTCCTTGTACGTAAAGACTTCTGAAGAATTAGAAGCTCAAAAACGCGAGAACTCACAGCTAAATCTACAGATTAAATCTATTGTTGAGGAAATTAATGAACGTGCGCCAATTTTCGAAAAACAAGCAATAGACTACAATAAACTAGTTGATGCACATGATATACTGGTGCAACAAAACCGCGAATTGGAGGACAACAAACGTAAACTGGAAAATGAACTGGACATTGCTCGCTTTAACATGGCCCATGCCTCCAAAGAAAATCAGAAGCTCAAACAATGCCAGACGGATTTAAGTCGTCAAGTTTGCATGCTGCTAAACGAAATAAATTATTCGCGTGCTGGTGTTAATCCTCCTCGAAATCAAACACAATCGGGACCTATTTGTAGTTCGAACGATGCCATATCCAAGGAGCTGGTTCCATTCTCATCTATCGCCGAAATGCAGGATCAAAATATAAAAATGTTGGCGTTGGTAAGAGATCTCTCTGCTGAAATAGAGGCAAATGAAACTGCAAACCATAAATTTAAAATTAAAACCTTGGAAGAAAAGCTTGAGAAGTCGGCAAAAAAAATTGCGGAAATGGAAGAGATTCTAAGCCAAAAGGACACTAGCATCTCTACGATTCTTGCTAAGTGTGAGCGCTATAAGAAATATTATTTTGAAGCTCAAAAAAAATTAGGTTGCAAAATTATAGATCTTGATGATTCCACTATTCTGATTGACGAAACTGTGACCGATAATTCCACATCTGCTGCAAACACTAGCAAACAAGATTCGGAAGCTAAACTTGATCGGCGCATTAAGAGCTTGGAACAACAACTCGAGGATGAAAACAGAAGGTATGCATCATTAAAAGAAAGCTACGATTATTATACTAGCGAAAAGCGAAAGAACGACGCAATGTTGCAGGAGCAGTGTGATTCCATGCGTAAAGAGATTCGTGAATTGACATCCGTAAATTGCAAACTAATGAATGCCACTGAGTTCCAAAAGGAGCAGACAGAACTACTTCATAAAAGCATCACTACATATAAACAGCAGATAGCAACTTTGGAGGAACGTAATAAAAACTATGAAAAGACGAACGTAAAACACGAACAAACAATACTAATGCTCAAAGATGAAGTGATGGATGTACATCGTAAGCAAGCTGCATCTGATGCTGAGGCACATTCACTGCGACATGACAACCGTGTCATAAAGGATACGATAGCTCGCCTACAAGCAGAAAAAGAATGTTTCCATCGCGAACAACAAAGTCAGTCGTTGCTACTTAACAATTTGGAGTTCATTAAGGCCAATCTAGAAAGATCTGAAACTGAAGGCCGACTGAGATTAGAACAGCGCCTCGATGACACTGTTCGGGAGCTTTCGGCTCAACGGCGCCACTTCCAGGAGGAGGAAGAGAAATTCCGTGAAACCGTTAACGAATATAAAAGACAAACGGACACCGCTAAAAAGATGATGGAAGAGGAGAAACAACAAGCCAACAAGCTGCATAACGAACTAATTTCCGTGCGTGAAGAATTATCTTCAAAGGTGAAACAAGTGAATGATCTTAGCAAGAAGCTACAGGAGAGTCTGACACCGTCTAAAAGAGAAAATCCAATTACCGCAGCGAATAAAAAGGCTCGCGAATTCGAGTTAAGCTATGAGCAAGCAAAAATTGAGATTGATTCATTGAGAAATGAACTAGCAAAGGCACGCGAACATGGTGAACAATTCTACAAGATGTCTCAGAGTGCTGAAACCGAAATTAAGCGTTTACATGACATGCACGCTGAAATAGTGGCCAAATATGATGAAGAAATAAAGCAACTTAAGATATCCGAAGCAGAGCTTAAGACACGTGTTACAGATTTGGAGGCTGAAGTTATGCTATCTAGTGTAACAGAGCAAAGCAAATCAATCAATCAATCAGACCAACTGAAATTAGCCCAAGAAGAACTTAAAAGTGTGTTGGAAAAACTGACTGATTCTGGTCGTACAATCCGTTCGTTACGCGCCGAAAATTCGAAGCTGACCGAATCGCTAAACGCTGTTGAAGTGAAATACGCAAATGAAATGGTGCTTCATTCTGCCGATATTCAGGAGTTATCCAAATTTAAATCTGAATTCTCAAAGGTAAGTAGATTTAATATAGATTTGAACTTATCAATATAACCTATACATTTTTCAGGTGAATGATGAATTAAATAACCTTCGCTGTGGGCGCGAATCTTTGCAAGCAGCACATGACGAAATGAAAAAGGCTAATGAGGAAACACAAAAACTCTTCCAAACTGAAAAAGAACAATTCGACGAGCGGATTGCAGATCTTAATGCGCTTAATTCTAGTTTGCATGATCAGATCGAAGCTCTTACTGTTAAACTAGCGATGCTTACACAAACTGCTGGGCCAAATCAGAGTGCTTTACTACACAATGAGTCGATAGGCGATGCATCGACGGCCGAATTAAATATTTCAACTTCAGGCGAAGAAATCAAGAACAACGAACAACTATTGCAGATAATCAAGTTCTTACGCAAAGAAAAGGATCTTTATGCCGCTAAATTGGATATTGTAAAAGCTGAAAATGCACGTGTAGTCTCAGAACACACAATATTACAAAAGAAAATCGACGAATTAAACGGATATCTGAATCAGGAGCGATCTAGGAGTGAAACTGAAGTTGTTTCGGCTTCAAAGCATGAAGAAGTACTTCGCAAAATTGAGACACTCAACGCCATTACCGATAGCAACCGAATTCTGCGTGACGAGCGCAATACACTGACGAAACGGGTTGCTGAGCTAACAGAACGTATAAGTAGCATTGAGCAAGAACTTTTCCCGCTGCAATGCAAAAATAAAGAATTAACATCGAAAATAGAAGAGATAACCGTAGAGAATACTTCACTTCGCACTGAAGCCATTAAATGGCGCCAACGAGCGAATGCCCTTGTAGAGAAGAGCAATCGGAATCCAGAGGAATTCAAGCGTTTGCAAATGGAAAGAGAAAATCTGGCTAAAATGCTTACAGCCGAAAAGGAGATGCAGAAGAAACAAAGCGACGAAATGGCAGCCTTGCGGTCTCGTTTGGACTCCGAACTGCCAGTGCTAAACAAACATTTGCAACTTTTAGGTGAAGAACGCAAGAAATTAAATGACGAAGCTGCTAATCTTAAACAGAATAATGCACGAATGACTCAAGAAATTATGGAATTGAAAAATAGGTTATTACAAAAAGAGGAAGCGGTGCTAAAGGCCAATGAAGAGTTGGAACAGAAAGATAAACAAATACAGGACAAGGATACAAAAGAGCTACAACTGCGTAAATTGGCCAAGCGCTACAAAGATTACTATATGGGGCTACAAGCTCAGTCAGGAGGAACAGAAACATCGAGTGAGCTCGAAAAATTGCGCAGCGAGTTGGAAGAAGTAAATAACACTTTGAAGAATACAAAAGAGGAACATGACAAGCTATCAAAGGAAAACGACGAGCTAAAGTCCCGATCTTCTTTGGAGAATGATACCACGACCGTGCTGCGAGAATCTAAGCAGAAAATTGAAAAACTAGTACATGAACTGACCATCACAAAAACAGAATTGGCAAATCAGGAGACAACGTTCGCTGGTATAAAAAGCAGTTATGAAGATACTGTTGCACGCCTCGAAAAGGAGTTGCAGGAACATATTACGGCAAATAAGGATATCAATGGGCGTCTTACACGTGAAACCGAATCGTTGCATATACGTATAAATCAATTGACACGTCAATTGGGCTCGCAGCAATCATCAAAACCGGCAACAAGTTCAGTGGGCATTACAGAAAAAGGTAGCATATCAGAGTCATCTCCGCGCACTGCTAACGTGAAACCTATGTCTGGCTCGGCTACTGTGCAACAATCGGCGACCGTAACCCCGTGGCGCGGAAGTGAAACGCCATTGGCCAGCATAAGACCTATTTCCGTTCAAAATAGTCGCACTGCCGCAATTTTGCCAACAAGTCAACAGCCTTCAACCGGAAACGCATCTACTTCTACATCAACTTCAACATCATCTGGATCAACCACGGGTACCAGTTCTACCGTGGCTAATACTGCTCTTGTTCCACCACAACAACAGGTGCATACCACTGGTAGCGGTACTTTGGAATCTATGGCATCGTCATCCCCTACATCATCACACACTGACTATATGCCATCAACTAGCTCAGCATCAGTTGCAGTGGCAGCCATACCTCCTATGGGTGCAACATCGGCAGCAGAAAGTTCCCAGGAAGCTGAAAGCATTCAGCATCCCCAACAGAACGACGCTCAGCTTTTCTCAAGCGGTGCACAGCAACAAGTTGTCGCATTGGTTTCCCCTCGAGTTGAAGGATCATCATCATCGACTAGCACAACTTCAACTCAAAATGCGACTGTGCCCATTGTGCAAATTTCCCAGGATACTAGCTCTCAGCAACCCAGCACATCTGGTGGGAGTAGCAGTTCTTCGATTGTTGTAAGCAGTCACAGTCGGCACACACCGTCTAGTAGCAATGTGACTACCACCCAAGCAGGCTGCTCATCAATAAATATTAAACGACCACGCGATGTTGAGGGTGACTCAACTAATGCTGAGGAAGGTGTGCCAGAAAAAATGGCTAGACTCACAAAGCGCATACGAACACCAATGCATGGAGGGGAACCGTTAGCTGGACATATTGGAGATTCAGGTATGGATGTGGATCAAATGCCGACTTCGTCGCAGCGCGACCAAGAGGATGACATTGTTGTTGTTGATTCTGAAGAGGAGGAAGAAGAAGAAGAGGAAGAGGAAGATGTACTTGCCGATACCGATGATGGTCCGATAGATGGTGGTGATGGTGAACAAGAGGGTTACGAAGACTCATACGAGCAGGATAATGAAATGGATGACAACGAAGGTGCTGATGAAGATCATAATATGCAAGCTGATGTTCAGGGAAACAATGAAGTGGACTTTGAGGCCGATCAGGAACCTCAGGACCAAAATGAAAACCCCTTGTTGGAAGTTGTGCCTGTTACAATATCAACTCAGGAAAATAATCAACAAAGCCAAGCCATCAGCAGCGGAAGCGGTGAATCAAATTCTAACACAATACCACAAGTTGATGCTGCTTGGAAGCAAGCTCCGTCGACGTCTACAAGCGCTGCTCGTCGGTCCGATAGGTAAGAAAATGTTAAATGACGACGCCAACCGTTTTTAAATTTTATTAATAGCTCCGTAGAAATTGTTAGTTCGCCGCAAGTGTCTAACATTGGTTTTGGCGATCATTCAGCACGAGTGGAGCCAGAAGTAGATGGTTCAGTTTTAATCGATAGTGCGGATAGGAACAGCGAGAGCGCGGGAACTAGTGTTGACTATACAGCAGACAATTCATCTCAAAAGACTCTTGAAAGCGGTGAACCCCATGCAGCGGATCCGAGCAAAACCACAGATGAGAATAGAACAACTGAAGAAAGCGTAAATGAAGCTGATGATGCGTTCGCTGAAGAGATGTCTGGCACTGGAGATGACTCGCAACAATTGGGAAATGAAAGTAAGTATGCAATGGGGTAGCTAAAGAAAATGCCATATATATATATATTTAATCATTTATTACAGCTCAAAATGTTGGAACCAGCCAATCCGAGTTATCTGATGATCAACCCAATCAAGGTGATGTTCCCTCTGAGGAAAACGAAGGAGCAGATGGTGTATCATCAGAGGGTGAAAAACAAACCGTGGAAGGAGTTGAGGTAAGAGAAACAATTTCATTATAGTGCTCGAATGTAGGTTTATGTTCCTACAGTTTTTTTTTCTATTCAAATTACAATTGCGTAATTTATTTTAATTTAATACCTTTAAATGCTTCCATGTAAGATATATTATTTACATACAGATTCACCAATTTCCTCTAATGCATATTAATCTTTTTTTTATAAATACACTGTATGTTTTTATTCAAAGGAGGAGGGTCGTGAAGCCGAAGCGTCGACATCGCCTTCGGAGAATACGCGATCGCGTACATTACGCAGCACCGTACCCACTCGGCGAGGAAACCGTTCCGGGATGCGTGGTTCCAATAATAGACCAACACCAATAGTATGGCAAGGTGATTCACCACAGCGTAGCCACCCAAATAATATGCGCAACCAAGACCAGTTGATGCCAGGTGTTCCTATGAACAATCGCATGTTCGCAAACCGTTCACGCGGACGTCGCCCGATGCGTCGTCCGTCGCCAAACAATTACAACAATGGTGGGCGGTATCAATGAAGGCAACAGTACGGTTCACTTCCGAAACAGTCACACACCTATCTATACTAGTAGTATTAAGAAGCTCTTTTAGCATTTAACTATAATTTAAAGTTGAAATTAAAATCGATCCACCCTTTGCTATTTCAACCTGTACATTCTATAAGGAATAAACAACTGACATGCTACTCATCTAAACAAAATTCACTTGTAAATTGTTTATTAATGTTACCGGTCTGCAACAATCCGATAACTTACGATAATACAAAATCGCCCACAATTATTTTCAGATAAGGTAAACATGGCGGCCGTATCTCCAAGCTATTCATGCACCAACCTGCGTATATATATCTCTATCACTATTCCCAAATCACAACAAATTTTGTTATTTTAATTTGTTTTTTTTTTTTTATTAGCTTTGTAAAACCCTAACTCTTATGGAAAATGACAAATGTATCATTTACGATCTTGGGCGTTCCTTCTTTTCCTTGTAAAGAGCCAAGAGCGAAACGTTGGCAACTTTAACAACCTTGAAACGTACACCGGGAATATCACCGACGGCGTGACCCTTACGACCGAAACCGGCAACCAAAACTTCATCGTTTTCCTCAATATAGTTCAAGCTGCCGTCACGTGGAACGAAGGCGGTAATCTTTTTACCGTTCTTGATGAGTTGCACTCTGACGCATTTGCGAATGGCAGAGTTAGGCTGTTTGGCTTCAACACCACTGCAAAACAAAACAAATAATTATGTAGTTAGTTACTATAAGTTCATAGACAATGTACGTGCTATTTTATTAGATGACACGTGTTGACCCTATTGACGATTATACGCAACGCAACTCACAGTATAATCCTGTGATTTGAGTTTCAAAATAAACAAAGCACAAAAATATACTGTGAGATGCCGTACGCACATTAGGTGTACAACTTTTTTATCATCACGATATGCTTGTTATATACTTACACCTTCTCCAGGACAATACCCTTGGCGTGAGAGGCACCACCGAAAGGATTGGCCTTCCATCTAGTACCCAAATGAGCCTTCTTGTAATCTTTATCAGCCCAACGCTGGTCACGACGATGATTCACATGCTTTCTAGCAGTTCGCAGACCTCTAGGTTTGCCTAAACAGAATGAAAAGAATACAGTATTCCATTAAGGATTTCAACAAAATAAAATCGAACAAAATGTAAACAATTAATTGCACCGGCAGCCGCGACAAACACATTTTCGAGGTTAGATTGTATGAAACCTGAAGCAATTTAAGATATCCCTGTTTTTACGATATGATATCAAATATCATTATGTTTAAGTGTCCTTAAGAAAAATTAATCGCCATCGATTTATTATAATTTGTGATGCAATAGATTATTATAGATTTTTATCGCTAACGCCAAAAACTACAATATGCAAGCTCGAAGCTATATATTGCATATTTTCATAGCGCCGCGAACAACTTCACTTACATTTTGAAATACACAGCTCTAATTAATTAAATTTACGCACTTTGATATCGGGATACACGTATTTCACACAAAAACCACACTTTTTAACAACTCACCCATGATTTTCCAACTATCTCAGGCAATGGCGGAAATAAAAGAAAGAGGTACTGTCAAATTCTTCTTCTTCATTTTTCAACATTTTTTATGTTGTGCGTTTCACATTTAGCAGCTGTCAAAATGGTTGCCAACTATAAGCAAGCGAGCGAATGGGCATCACTGTACTATACTGCCCTGGCAGCTGTGCTGCCATTCCAGAAAATAATAAAATAACAGCTATTCGATTAGAAGTGTGCCCTACAGCGAATTATTTTAAATTGTCTGAAAATATGGAATGATAATAATAATATTAAATTAATTTTATTTATACCGATTGCATTAAATCAGGATTTATTTTTAAGTTATCAGATGGAAAAATTATTCAAGGCCAAATTGATTATCGGTAATCAAATTACTTAATCTTATCTTGCTAGAATTTAAGTATTTATGTATATCTTATACGCCGCATCAATACATTGCAGTGCATAGCAAATTCATTTATAAGCAAAACGCAATAATACATAGCACTAGTCGAATCTGCACTTAACATAAATAATCAAGATTTTTTAAATTTACGTTAGTTATAATGTCAATAATTCGAAAAAAATTAGTAATCGTTGGCGATGGTGTCTGTGGCAAAACAAGCCTCTTATTTGTTTTTTGCAAGGATATGTTTCCCGAAGATTATGTACCCACAGTTTTTGAGGCATATGTCACCGATATGGAAGTCGATTCCACTCAGGTTAGTTGAACTAATTAGTACGCACCTCAGTTTTACAAGATTTTACAATTATCATATTGTGTTTAGTTATATATATATATATATATGTACATATAGCTCAAATATTCTGGTCTTATGTACAGACATAATGTAGAAAAAGCACATGTATATAATGGCAATTAGTATATAGATCTAATTCAAATTTCATATAAATACTTTGCGCTACGGTACGTACCAATTCGTTTGTTTATCTTAAAATTGTTTATAGGTGACTCATGATATACATTATCTGCATTTTTGTTCATATGATATAATATTTTGTGCTAGATAAGGTGAATGGTTGTAGTTATTTTTTGGTGCTACAACATGCGCTGCGTATTCATGTTTAAATGGAATGAATTGATTATTAAACTATTTTTTCTTATAGGTTCTCTTATCATTGTGGGACACTGCTGGACAGGAGGACTATGATCGCTTACGTCCATTAAGCTATCCAGATACGGATGTTATAATATTGTGCTTCTCCATGGATTTGCCAGATTCTTTAGAAAATATACAAGATAAATGGATACCTGAAGTGAAACATTATTGTCCAAATGTGCCAGTCATTCTGGTGGGCAACAAACTCGATTTGCGTACAGATCCCGCTACTATTGAGGTAGGCAGGTATTCCATATACTGGCCATTTGAATAATAAACGAAAATGTATTTATTTAATAATGCGCAGAGGCTTGCCTTAGAGAATACGCAACCCATTCAATCGGAAGAAGGACGCAAAATGGCTGAAATTATCAAAGCCTCTGCCTACTTGGAATGCTCAGCCAAGACGCAGCAGGGCGTCAGGGAAGTATTTGAAATTGCCACCAGAGCGGCCATACAGACTAAAAGGGGCAGAAATAGACGCAGATGTATATTGATTTAACTAATAATATAATATAAAAGAAATATGTAGTTTGCTTGAGGAACGCGAGTTTTAATAGTATTTGTCTACGCCTCAAATGCTTTTTGTATTGATAAAATATTTTTATACGTGTTTCGTTAGTGGTAGAAATGTATATATTACGTATTATTTATTTACATTTTTTCTATTTTTCATACATATACATACATATATATGTATGCAGTACATACCTTCGTATATGATTTAATTAAACATTAGAAGTAGATTAATAATTAATGAAGTCCATAGTAAATAATTAAAATGTATAAATGATTGTGTTGCCATCATGAAATTTAACTTGATATTCATTGATTTAAGAGTGGATTGATTTTTTAAGAGTCATTTAACTAGAGTGTTATAGTTCAAATGCCCAGCACAATATTAATTGCAGCCAAAAATTATGCAACACATATTTATTTCAGCTCCTAGAAGAACTTTGTGTTTCCTATGCGGCTGGGGCGGTTGGGCTTCTATAACTCGCTGTAACTCTGGTTGTATCAAATATAAGATTTATATAATTGTATATAATTTTGTATTGATGATATCTTAGGCATTGCTTAAATGGCATATGTATTGAGTGAGTTTAAAAGTTTGGTGAATTTAAAATAAAAATTAAAGCTGAAAATCAGATATATTGAATTTCGGGGGTATGCGTGGCAACTTTGGATGAACAATTTTTTCCAGTTAATATTTGCATATACATAGACATCATATAATATAGCCAGGGGCAGTAAGCATAGGTTCTAAATATTATTATATTTAATTGTGCCATAAAATATATAACAATTCGTCATGAGTTGCTCAAGCTGTTATGTTCGGAAGGTTACTAAATGGCATTGCTGTTACGATATGTATGTAGTTAAACAATTTATTTTTATTTATTTATTTCATTTTGTAATAAGAGCAAGCATAATTTGGAGCACATTGCCGCCATAATTACTCGTATAGTGAAACGCTTGCTTGTTGCTATCTCATGCTAATAGTATGAATGAATCTCAATCACTTTTTGGGTTATCTTCGTAATGGAAAAAGCCAAATCACACACAACAACAAAAGCATAAACACATCTACAAATAAACAAGCGCACACATATGTATGTACTTCATATATGCATGCCTCTAGCCCGCAACTATTGCAGTTCTACTAAATGCGTTCCTTTTTCTTTTCGTCTAGAAAGAATGTTAAAATAAATTCAACTTGAAGTTTGTAGGTTTTGTATGATAGCGTAACACGTGTACAACATACATACATACATATATACATCCATATGTACACACAGACAAAGTTGCTTTGCATTGCGTATACGTATAGCCAAATTGCTTCGGCTAGCGAGTGTGTCGGGTCGGGTGGCAGCCCAATAGGAATTTTGGTTAGTAAAATAGCAGAAACACCTTGAAGAATGAACTGTGGTGCCAGCTCTGTGGCAGTTTAAAAACGGTCAGACGGCGGCAGCGAGTGCTCACATGTTTGCTCTTCCACGTTTTTGTATTGAGTATCCCGGCAGAATGTCTAACTAGCTAGCTGGGCTGGCTTGAACACACACACACACACGCACACA
>JBANCW010000070.1:0-27932 GCA_037040085.1 Colocasiomyia kotana | reverse complement strand
TCGATTATGGTAACCCTATCATAGCCCATACAAATAAATACACGTCAGAATTAGTCAGGTTCTATCACTAGGATCTCTTTGTCTCTTTGTATAAATAAAAGATAAAATAGCTAACTTTGGCATGCCAAGGTTCATAGTTTACCCTTGCAGTCCAATACGCTGGTCTGCTTTTACCACAACCAGTGTTGAACAGTGTGAAATTCAAAGAGGTTTAATTAATCAGCGTGGATTGACAAACGTATAAATGTAAAGGAAGTCGAGTTGTTGAGCAACGATTGAACTAGCGTCAACCATTGACGAGCAGTTACTATATCACTCCAACAGGCTTGCATTGATAGTTCGTGAATGCAGCTGTTATTGATATGCCACAAAAAAAAGCTCACTGGCGCCCTCCCACCGAAGGTAGGTGCGATGCGTTCGTAGAGCTAATGCATACCAACTATAGGTGGCGCCACATTGCATTTTTTGTTGATACAAATTTGAATAGCAAAATTTGATAAGTAATTTAAAATGCTAAACCAATTAAAATGGTGCTGAGTTTTTTTTTGGCTGACCTTAGAGCCTTATAGATTTTTTTTGGTATGGCAATAGACTCATGTGCATAAATAAGTGTGCTAATTGGCTGCCACAAAAGAGAAAGGGTTCACCTTTGCCTCTGCACACGCGACACGCAGCAACTGCAGGAAATGTGCTTTGCTGGCTGCTATGGCAGCCAATTGAGAATGCCTTTTGTGGCATCTTTACAACAACAGACAATAATTAGCATTCGCAGCACAATGTGTGGGCTCTGCAGTTGCCCAACCACAAATACAAAGAAAGTCCTTTGTCAACAGCTAATTGGCCAAACTGCTGGGCGATGTTTGGGGCACAAAATGCATGGGCCTGGCGGCAGTCAGAAAGTCAAGAAGCGCAGCGTAACTTTATGTTTTATATGCAATTGTTTGGAAAATTTCAAAAAAGGAAACATAATTCATATTTAAGGAAAAGTTTTAAAGTTTTACTTTTGCTGTGTGTTGCTTGCAGCGTCTGGGTGATGGCCTCCATAGCCGTGGTGGGCAATCTGTTGGTCCTGCTGGGTCGCTATTTTTACAAGTCACGCAGCAATGTGAAGCATTCGCTGTATTTGCGCCATTTGGCGGCCAGTGACTTTCTTATGGGCATCTATTTGACGCTAATTGCCTGCGCGGACATCAACTTTCGTGGGCAATATATTGTGCATGAGCAGGCGTGGCGCGGCAGCGAACTCTGCGCCTTTGCAGGTAAGCAGCTTCATTTGGGTCTACTTTAATGTTTATTGCATTTGCTTTTTGATGATAGGCTTTCTGAGCACCTTTAGCTGCCAGTCGTCTACGCTGCTGCTCACACTGGTCACCTGGGATCGTCTGATGTCGGTTACGAGGCCGCTAAAACCACGCGACACCGAAAAGCTACGGTAAGTGGCGGCGCTGTCAATTTGAAACCCCTTCCACTACTGTGCGCTCTTCGATATTTACAGGATTGTGCTGCGTCTGCTGCTGCTATGGGGCACCAGCTTTTTGCTGGCTGCCGCACCATTGCTGCCCATCGGCTACTTTGGCCCGCATTTCTATGGCAACAATGGCGTCTGCCTATCGCTACACATACACGACCCGTACGACAAGGGCTGGGAGTACTCGGCACTGCTGTTCATTTGCATAAACACAATCTCGCTGCTGTTCATACTCTATTCGTATTTGCGCATGCTGCAAGCGATACGCGACTCTGGCGGTGGCATGCGCAGCACGCACAGTGGACGCGACAGCGTTGTGGCCACACGGTAAGCCGGCAGCCGTCAGCCGTCAGTTGGCCTTCCATGTTACCTACAACTGCATAGTTTATATATTTTACTATCTGCTTAGCTTTGCCATTATTGTGACCACCGATTGCGCCTGCTGGCTGCCCATCATAGTGGTCAAAGTAGCAGCTCTATCAGGTGAGTTTGTGTACGGGTGTGTGTGTGTGTGGTGTGTGCGGTCTGCTTTCCTAGCTTTAACGAGCAATTGAAATTGTTGTGTTTGCCTCTCTCCCACCGACAGGTTGTGTAATCTCACCCGATTTGTATGCCTGGCTGGCTGTGCTGGTGCTGCCGGTGAACTCGGCGCTGAATCCGGTGCTCTACACGCTGACAACAGCCGCCTTTAAGCAGCAGCTGTGTCGCTATTGCCATACGCTGCCCAGCTGCTCGCTGGTGAACAATGAGACACGCTCCCAAACGCAGACAGCCTACGAGTCCGGCCTGAGCGTGAGTCTGGCGCACATTACGGGCGGCGCCTCGGTGGGACGCAAGAGCATGTCGCATCGACATATGAGCTATCTGTAAGCAGGTTGGCTGTGCGCGCTGCCATAACTGACTGACACTGATGTTTCCAGCAGCACAACACACACAAACTCACACACACACACGCACGCACAGTTGTACATATGCTATATACATACATAAATACATACATACACATATATATATGCATTACAATTACCCATAGTTAAATTTTATTCTAATTAATGCAAAAAATGAAATGAATACAGGATTTGTCTGCTCGATTCCACAGTTTGGAACTGCAAAAGCATCGCATTTTGTGTATTTTATGCTGGGGGTTAAGTACTATGATTATGATTATGCATTGCCGCCAATAATGTGCAATACAAACATACACACACATACATATATGGTACGTATGTGTGATCCGCCCTAATACCGTATCGTTATCATTTTAAATGCAGTCTGAAAATTATACATCGAATGCAATTTCAACTACATCATCAGCAAATGCATATTCGAAAAAAAAAATGTATTCATTATCATTATTCACTATTTACTATGCGCTATCTCGCTCTGTCTGTCTGTGAATTTGCATGGCTTTATGTGTGTGTGTAAGAGCAGGAGAGGCGAGCCGTGGAGCATCAACCCAGCTGCCTCCGGCCCTTTCACTTTCGTGTAACTTGTTACACTGTGTACGTGCCTCTCTCTGTGTGTGTGTGTGTGTGTAGGTGTGTCTCAGTTGCTTTGGCATGGGCTACGGCCGTGCAGGCTGGTCATCGCACGGCTAGTGGCTGCCGTTTGGTTCGGTGGCAATGTTTAGATCACTGTAGGTATAATAGGGCCCCTCGTTGACATAGGCAGTGAAGCGTACAGTTTCGGTGGCTGTGAATACAGCGCTTACGGAGAGTAGCTCCATGATTTGCCACTTCAGATACTTGACTTCCTTGTGCAGATCACGCTTGCGCGACAGCAGAAATTCGATGGCACCAGCGCTGCGCTGCAATGCGACAATGCCCCAGTTGAAGTGGCACAGTGATTTGAGCAGCGCCAGAGCAGCCACCTGGAGATCGGGGAACGGTGTGCTGCATAGCTCCATGATGTGATCGATTTGCTCGCCGCCGGCAAAGCATTCATACCAGCGCTTCAAGATGTTGCTGAGGCAGTGTAAAAGCTGGTTTAGGCAGTGCGTAAAACAACAACGCGTTGTGGATACTTACTTCAGCTCGGCGGAGGCGGGAGTTTCCATGTTGTAGATGACATCCAGCGAGTTGAGCATGCGTATTTTGAGCTGCGGTGGCAGCGATTTGGTATAGCCACCGTATTTGTTCATTATTTGCTCCATGGCAGGCTGAAAGTGTACATTGAGTAGTATTTTGCCTTGCAGGGTGCCGGCTACATTGGCCAATGTGTCCATGGCGGTGGGCAGCACCGATTCGTCGCCCGAGTATAGCAGCTCAAACAGGCAGCTAAGCATTTGTGGATAGCCTGTTATGATTTTTTGCGGTTGCACCGTAGCAACTTTGCCAAAGAACTTCATGATGCTGGGTATGAGCAGCACATCCAGCGGATTTTCCTCAATGTGCTGCACACGATTGCTGATTACGTCGAAAACGCGACGGCGCTCCATGAACGACAAGCCATGGTTTTGTTCGGCCAATGGCACAAGTATCTCCATAATGCTGGCCTGCAGCAATACATCCTCATTGTCGAGCTCGCTCAGCGCAGCATCCAATATGAATTCGACCGAGCTGAGCGAGGCAGCATTGCGTTTGGCCAGCATGACGCCCAGTTCGTAAGCACGGCAGCGTATTACTTCGTGTTGTTTCAATAGATCAAGCAATTTGGACTGTATATCAGCATCGTTAAGGCGTTGCGACAGCATAATGGTCAGTATGCTTATGGCGGCGCCACTGCTCATTGTCTCTGGCTGCTTCAGCTCGTCCATCACGCTGTATAGCAGTTCATTATTGGGCAACGATTGCATATCACCAGCACTTGCATGACGGCGCAGTTCTTTTAGCAGACTATTTAGCACAATATCGCGCAGTGCTGGATTGCTGTGTTTCATTGCCATGCTCAGCAGCTGTGGCAGTTGTGCATCGGTGATGTCTAGCTGCAGTTGCACGAAACAGACACTCAAGAAATCGTTGGCCAAATTAACAAGTGGCTCTTTGGCAGCGCCCCCGACCTCTGCACATTCAAATAGCGCTGGCGCACGCAACATACGCTCAATTATATGGCGCGGCAGTGGTGCAGTCTTGTTAATTTGTTTATTCATCTCGGTTAGCACGTCGACGCGCTTATTAATCGATTCTAGCTCCTTCAGCTGTGCTGACCACCATTCCTCTTCCATTTTTATTGCTAATTAACTACTTTATTTCAAAATTGTAGTTCGACAGCTCTCACAAATTCATTAAAACTAAATGATTTTGCTAATTTTGTGAAGTTTATCAAAATATCGATAAACAAAAAACAACACTTATCGATGTATCATATAGATACATCGTCTGCATTTTTGCCCATCGGCAAAGTGCAACTCGCTGTTAGTGCGTTGGGCAACCCTATTTCTGCTTTGACGCCATTTTCCGCAGATTCTTTGCTTTTTTTTTGTGACGCAGCGTTGTAATAAAAAAGTAAAAATTTCGCATATTTTACAAAATTGAGGCTATCGGTTAGCTGTTGAAAATGTCGCAACGCTTTGCGCCTGGCCAAGCGCCGGTGCAGTCGCGCTACCAGCCACCACCACAAGCACCCGGCATGCGTCCCTATGCGGCGGGCACCAGCTTTCCGGTAAGTAGTCGGCGGCTGTGCGACACCAGCGTTCTCAGAATTGCATGGATTATTTTTTGTTTGATTATGTGCTTATTACAGCCACGTGGATTTCCGTTACATCCAAACACAACGCAACCTGTACCGGGCAGTGCCGCTGCTCCGGTCGGCCCTTCGCTGTTGCAGCGCGCCTCGCAACCCAGTTTTCAGAGTGGTCTACGCGGCAGCGGCTCCAGCAGCGGGAGCAAACGTTCGGCTGAGTCACGCAGTTTGAACAGTGCACAAAACAAGGGTGAATTTGTGGCGGCCAAGAAGAAAAAGAAGCTGGCTGACAAAATACTGCCGCAGAAGGTGCGCGACCTGGTGCCCGAGTCGCAGGCCTACATGGATCTGTTGACGTTCGAACGCAAATTGGATGCTACCATTATGCGCAAGCGTCTGGACATACAGGAGGCGCTTAAGCGACCAATGAAGCAGAAGCGCAAGCTGCGTATTTTCATTTCGAATACATTCTATCCGAGCAAGGAACCAAACAATGACGGCGACGAGGGCGCCGTAGCGTCGTGGGAGCTGCGTGTCGAGGGTCGCTTGCTGGAGGACGGCAAGGGCGATCCAAATACAAAGATAAAGCGCAAATTTTCATCGTTCTTCAAATCGCTGGTCATTGAGCTGGATAAGGAGCTTTATGGGCCAGACAATCATCTTGTTGAATGGCATCGCACACACACCACACAGGAGACAGACGGCTTTCAGGTGAAGCGTCCCGGCGATCGCAACGTTCGCTGCACCATACTGCTACTACTCGACTATCAGCCGCTGCAGTTTAAGCTGGATCCACGTCTGGCGCGTCTGCTCGGTGTGCACACACAAACCCGTCCGGTGATCATATCGGCGCTGTGGCAGTACATTAAGACGCACAAGCTGCAGGATGCTCACGAGCGCGAGTACATCAACTGCGACAAGTACTTGGAACAGATCTTCAGTTGCCAGCGCATGAAGTTTGCCGAGATACCGCAGCGTCTCAATCCGCTGCTGCACCCACCAGATCCAATAGTGATCAATCATTTTATTGAGAGCGGCGCGGAAAACAAACAAACCGCCTGCTACGACATCGATGTTGAAGTGGACGACACGCTCAAGAATCAGATGAACAGTTTCCTAATGAGCACGGCTAGCCAGCAAGAAATCCAGGGTCTCGACACGAAGATACATGAGACTGTTGAGACCATCAACCAGATGAAAACGAATCGCGAGTTCTACCTAAGCTTTGCCAAGGATCCGCAGATGTTCATACATCGCTGGATCATCAGCCAGACACGCGATTTAAAGGTAAGTTAAACGCAAATGCATCGGCTAGCTCGGCTGCAGCTCCTAAACCGAATACAATCCCTTTTCACAGCTGATGACCGACGTGGTAGGCAATCCCGAGGAGGAACGTCGCGCCGAGTTCTACTATCAGCCCTGGACACACGAGGCGGTTTCGCGGTACTTCTTCACCAAGGTGAACCAGAAGCGTGCCGAACTGGAGCAAGCGCTCGGCATACGCAGCGGCTAAGCGGCGGCATTCAGCAGCAGCCACACGTTCCGGCCGCACGGCAAACATTTTTCCTTCGTCATTTTAGTTTAAGTTCAATAGAGAGAAAGCGTATTATGTGTAATTTCGTTTCTATCCATGCGTATAAGAATCCCCAGAACCCATTTAACGTTTAAGGTGCACAAATAATGGACAGAAAATAAACAAAGTTCTACTATTACTACTTCACCCACTGCGGCTGCTGCTTAATCGGAATGAAATCGGACACTCGACGGCTTGCTTTCTTTGCTACGATAAACGATTTACTGTTTGATTTTCTGGCTTTGGCTGCGTGCTGCGCCGCCAGACACGGCTGGCTTACAGGCATGCGATCCATTGAACAAATTTCATTTGCTACGGATTATTGATAAAAGCTAATAAAACTAGAGAGATGACGACGGAATATATTGAGCTCTGGCTAATTGCGCTTCTTGGCGGCTGTGGTGGTGGCCTGCGGCTCCTCCTCGGCGATGGCAACGCCCGTGTCGATGCGACTCTTGTCCACGGGATACAACCAGCGCTGATACAGATAGATGAGGAACACAATGTCGTCGCGCAGGCAGGCTACGCGATGCGCCGTGGGCATGGTTATAATAAATGCGAAAAAGTCATCGATGAATGTGTTGAAGGCCTTGTACATGAAGGCGCGCCAGGGCAGCGCGGCCACTGACTTGAGTTTGTAATTGACAAATAGTTGCGGCAGCATGAAGAGAAAGCCAAACGCATAGACGCCGTTGACCAATGAGTTCAGTGTCCAGGAGTACCACGAGCGATGGGGCTGGTAGATCAGCGAGTAGACGGCGCCGCCCAGGCAGAGCGGGTACAGCAGGTAGCTGAGATAACGCATGCCTTGCCTGTCGAACTGATCGGTCTGGCGCTCGGCCAAACGTCTGGGCGACTTGTCGATAGTGCCGTCGGCTTCATCAAGCTTGCGTTTCACAAAACTGCTGAAGCTCAGATCCAGCCGCAGTATCTTCTTGCATTTCCACAGCTCGATGAGCGTGCCCAGGCCAACGGGCACGATGACCAAATAGGAGGTGTCCTCATCCAGCAGATAAAGCAGTATAACAAACTGCGAGAAGGCGCGCCACAGCGTGGTGCGCGTTGACAGGCCTTCGTAGGATTTCTTTTTGCGCCAAAAGGACACGTCGTTTTTAAAGGACAAGAAATCGAAGAGCATCTGTGCAATGAACGGGTGGCGTAAGCTAAAATTGAAATCGCATCATCGGGTGCACTACTTACATGCACGCTGGATATGACAATGGTGCCGCACAGTAGATACACATTCGTGTCGGAGAAGATGCCCTTGACCTCGTCAATGTCCTTGACGGCAAAGCCAACGGTGAGCAGCGCCTGCGTGGCATGCTCCATTAGCAGCATTAGGCGCAGCTTGCCCACGCCCACTGGCTTGTAATGAAAATTTAATGTGGATTCTGTCGTATTGCGCGTCACTGGCACCAGATCCCTGAGGCGCGTGTTGAAGCTATCAGTCTTGAGTATGGGGAGTATTTGATTCAATCGGTTGACGTGTATGTGCTGCGCCAGCTCTGGCGGCACATTGGCGTGCGACAATGAAAACGTATCGGTTAGCAGTGTTACGAATACCTTGGAGCGTATATGCGTGCTGGGACGGCTTGTGGGCTGCTTGACAGCTGCCGCCTTGGTTGGTGCTGGTGGTTGCTTGGCAGCAGCGGCAGCGTCGCCCAGCAAATTGAAGGCCTCGGCACGCGGCACCATATATTCAGTCAGGCTGAGCGTGTGCAACACGGTTGGTCCGTCGCGACGCAAGGTTCTCCATTCAAGCGGCTTACCCGCCAGCGCCAGCACAACATGCATGTATAGCGTGCCGTTGCGGCGTGTCTTTAGCGGCACATCCAGCTCAAAGTCTTGTTCGAAGGCCTTTGTGTAGTCGAATTTGGGGACATTGTAAATGCTTTGCACCTCCGAGGCGATGGGATTGCGGGTTATGGAGGTGAACACTGCCAGCTGCATGCGCGGATTTTCATTGAGGAATGATGTAAAGCACGGCTCTGCGGTACACTTTAGCGAAGTAAAGAGCTGTGACATCTGGTAAATGGAGTGTGAGATGTAGACGAGAAATGCCACGCCCAGCACCATGGATATTGACGGCAAACGCATGCTGGCGACGGTCAGCCTTTGCCAGTGATTTATTTATATAATATAATTGTTGATATAATGAGGCGTTGGCAGAAACATACAAAAAACTATGTAATTAGAAAAGCTTTACAATTAATAACTATGGGCATATCGAGCTAATGCCGGTGTCGCTGGCCAAACTGCTGTACATTGTGAGCAGAGCTGCCATAGAAATAAGTAATTAACAGACGACTCTAATCAGCTGATACGGTAGCACTGGCGGCTATCGATAAATGTAGCAGCGATATTTATGTGGTTAAAATTCAAACTCAAAATTTATTTGGTAGCAGTTTTTTTTTTTAACGTTTATTTTTATACAATAACAATATTTGTTTGTATAGCATATCGATTATATACAACATGAATTTGTAAAATTAAGTACTATAATTATTATTACTAACGTCACACAAAAAATTTCAAATCCTTTGGATTAAATTAACGACTAAAATGTACACATTACGAAACAAAAAGGGTTCGGCACCTAGCATTGAATGATATAACAAAGCATACAGGTACATACATATGTATGGATGCGTGCATGCATGAATATTAAAGATGATGCGCAGATGCATAAGTTTATTAGTTAATTATGTCTGCGGATTCGTGTAAATATCGAGTAAAAGTAGTATGGAAGGGCATGGTTGAATGTGCAGCTATGAACGATGCTATAAATATGTGGACATTGCGCTCATGAGTACTGTATGTGTATGTGTATGTGCATATGTGCGTGTGCGTGTGCATGAAAGAGTAAAAAATGTATAGAAATAGGATGTGAATACGAGAGTAGAATGTTTTTTTTTTCTTTTTTTTTTTGTGTGTTTTTGTTTTAAATACATAAATTGTATAGTACTTAGTAATGCATAAATACGGGTACGATAGACATGTTCATTGGCTTAGGCGAGACGTTTTTTTCGACTAGGTGACAAGATTTTTAGCATTGTGACAACGGGCGCCTCGAAGGACATCGAAACGACGAAAGACAGAAAATAGGAGGCGACCGTCAGACCAAAGAACATGACGACCTGCAAATGTTATCATTAACTAACATAATGTGGCTTTGTGAGAACTTGTTGTACTCACCATCAGATCGCCGCCCAAATGCAGCGGAGCATCCGAGTTGAGCGCCATGGAGCGTATGACAATGGGATGCACCAGATAGGCGCAGTAGGTGACGCGTGAGAATGGATAGAAGCAGGGCGCCGATAGCAGCGAGTTTATGTACCCGCCATAGCCCGTCGAGCAGGCAATGGTTATCCAGGCGAGCGATAGCGCCCAGGCCGAATGACTCAGCGAGCTGTAGGCGGCAGCCGTAAATTGTGACAGATCGGCGCGGTACAGTCCAAAGACCAGCACGAATAGATTGAGCAGAGCCAGCGCCCAGGCGCTGATCACTGTCAGCTTGGGCAAGCGAATTTTGCAATTGGTGCGAAACAATATCCAGCCGACGGCCATGCCAATCAGATAGGGACCCAGACGTGTCCAGGGCTTATCGTAGATCTTGTCGAACAGCGCCAGCGGATCATCAGTGTTCGGGCGATGATTGTTGGTGAACGCCACCACCGCTGTGGTGATCCAGGACAGCACCAGAAACACCAGTGTCGTTATGGCCGACAGCTTAAAGTGACGCACGCCCACAATCAAGATGATGGCGCCAATCATATAGAATTGTGTGTCATTGGCCAAATACCAGCTCCAGAGCATGCACTAAAAAAGTTGAAGATTAGCCTGGCCCATCCCATGCGGACAGAGCGATTGCTGCTGCTTACCATTTCGTCGACAGGGAAGAGCGTATTGATATAGAGTATGTTGCGCCACCAGTAGTCCGGGCAGGTGATGTGGTCCATGGTGGGCGGATCGAAAATCGAATAGGTGGCCAGATACTTCATGGTCACCTGCACAACGCCCAGCACAAACAGATAGGGCGTGGTGAGGCGCACAAAACGATAGGCGACCAGGCCAAAGAAGTGCGCTGTGCCGGCAGTGAACTCATTGCTGCCATTGCTCAGCTTGTTCAGCTTGCCCTTGGCATTGGTGCGGAAGTACAGATACGAGATGAGAAAGCCGCTGATGAAGAAGAACGTGTCCACGCTGAAGGGTCCATTCGTGATGGCCTGAAAGAAGAAATTCTGTTCGACATCCTTGCGCATTTCCATATTGTCGGAGTACTTGAAGACCACAATGCAGGTGTGGCCAAGTATGACCCAGGCCATGCTGAAGGCGCGCAGTCCATGTATGCAGGGTATGGTGTCGGCGCCCACATTGCGATCACAGATGGCATTGAAATTGGTAATGGCCGAGAACGAGAGCAGCAGCTCCGAATAGATGCTTAGCTTTTCCGGCTCATGCGGGTGTCCCTCGAGATGCTCATCGGAGCTGTTGTTGCTATTAATGCTGCTGATATTGATGTTGTTGCCATTGCCAGTGATGTGATGATGGTGATGATGATGATGATGATGATGATGGTGATTAAGCTCATCATGCACAACATCATGATCATGGGAGCCCTCGTCGATGCTGCTCAACGTTGGCGGCAGATTCAAAACCAAATCGTTCAGCTGCTTCATGGATGGCGACTGTGCCTGCTTCAGCGGCGGCGGCTCATCGTGCGCCGTCATCGTGTCACTGTAGTCCGACGATGCACAGCCAATGCCCGATGAGGTCTCGCTGTTGTTCATCATCTCCTTGTCCTGCTGACGCAGCGCCTCCTTGAGGCGACGCGTCAAATAGATCTCGTACAGCGTGCCCAGGCAGATCAGCGCCAGCACAATGGACGACACAATGCTGCAAAGAAGGAAGTGCTGGCTTGTACACATGCGATTTTAGCTATGTCGCTGCTAATTGGCCGCGCAAACGTTTGTGGGCGTGGCAGCAGCTAAAGTTTCGCTTTTGTGTGGCGCGCAAGAAATTTCACACACCAAAATCGATGCGCTAATCGCAAATGCCAACTGCAAAGAGGCAGCCAGAGCAGCAGCAGCAAACTATTACCACGTGCACACAGCAATCGGAGTGGGTGTGGCAGGGAGGCGAGCGGCAGAGAGGGCGGCGACTGTTATTTGCCTTAGCCATTAGCAAAAATTTGGAAATAGTCAAAATTGATGGCTGCCTTCAAGCGCATAAATACATAATGATACTAAGCTAAGTTGACATAGATGCGAGGGTCGCCACAGTAGTACTCAAGCATAGTTGACGAAAATTTTGCTTAAAGCGTCACATTTTACCATAGCTCTATGCGACACCAAGTCATTGCTTGTTACGCGTGCATCCCAGCCTCCTTAAGAACCACCACCGCCCCCGCCCTACTGACCACGGGACACAGTCACCTGATGTCCAATACGTAAGTGAGTAGTGAGAATTTTTTAGTTGCTTACTAGCAAAGTGGGTTAGTATGACAGATTTTAGACCTATCTTTTTTTTTTTTTCTTTGTTGAACTAATTCAATACGATCTATGTGAGCAGAGTACTGAAGACTCCACTGAGGACGAACCATACTCAAGACTTGGTCGAACAAGGGATAAGGATCTTCAAATTCTTATGATCCATATGGGCTTTTGAAAATATAAAAATAAATTCGGACTTGGTATCAAGTAAACCATCAAAGTAGACTAAGCGACCTTCCACTTAGATGGACTGCAAGAAAAGAAATGGGCCTCCACGGCCATGATTGGGCCCAAACGCTACTGTGGAATAGGAAACAACGACCTGTAAAAATAAACCATTAAAGGAAAGCGACCATTAAAGAAAAGCGGAGGAAACTCTCAGATTGTTGTACAGCTAGTCCAGGGCTAAAGCAGTCAAAGAAACTTCTCCAATCGTACGCTGAAGACTTAAGAAAATCGTTGGGCTTAATCCAGAACTCTCTCACGGTACAGGTCCTGCCTTTGCATTGGGTATTGCAGACTGAAAACACACCAAGCCCGGGGGAAACTAGCCTCCAGATTTTGCAAGACGCCGAAGCCGGATATTAAGGAACTTAAGAACCTCGAAATGACGCACTAAATATTCCTGCTTTTGTGCAAATAAAATCAAACTGGAAAGGGAACTGTAGCTCAGAATGGATGGCGGCACAATGGAACCTATGGGTCGCGTTGCCAGTTCCACTATATTAATAATAATAATTATAATAATAATAATTATATTAACCATGATGAAGATCTGGTCGTTTAACATTAGTTTGTGATCAAGTAGGATTTTCAGAACATTCACAATGGGAATTCTCTTCAGTGGGGTATCAAGAGAGCACAAGTATACCCAATTTGAACTTGGGAAATTTGTATTGCAATAAGAGTGAAAAGAGTCGGGATCACTTGGCAAACTTGAATGATTTGTCTTGTTTTAAGATGACAGTCTGCCTGATTTACGTCCTCAGAAGAGACATAAGAACCTGAGAATGGAAGAGCACTGAAAGCAAAACGCGTCAAGTAAATTAAAGAGCAAGCAAAATAAAGAGCAAAATAAAGAGAAAGGAGCCAAGTTGACTGGCTTTGAATATGAGTTCAGCTGAAGAATTCGTTTGGCTTCGGCCAACTGAGTAACAAGGGAACCAAATTAGAAGATTTTCTGAAAACCCAAGCATTTGAATTGATAATTTAATGAGTCAAATTTTATCATTATCAAGCCCGAACATCAAACGATGTGAGTTGTTGTAAATTTGTATCAAGCGATCTCTGCTTGGGCCCACGGCAGCGCTGCGATGGGGCACAGACAATGTTGCGGCAGCCAAAGATTAAGACAGATGCAATTTGACTTACGTAGAAGAGAACGAGCTGCTGGCCAACAGGTAAGACTCACCTCGCCGCTGGGCATCTGCTCATGTGCAAATAATTGGCTAATTTGGCTAATTTTGGGTGTGCTTGAAAGTGAATCTCTGCCAGCGAATCGCGTACTTACATGAGCACCCAAAATGTTTTGTCTGTCCATATGCTGAACTCCTTGTCGGTGGGCATGCGTATGTCCAGCACGCTGATGCTGCGCGTGGGCAGCTCCAAGTGGCCATGGCTGCTGAGCAGCTCCACATCGCCTGTGCTGCAGCTGGAGGGCAGACAGAGGCCCACATAAATGGCGCGTAGCTGCAACAAATTGTGGCAAAATTATACAATTTTAATTCACTCGCATTGATTGTGTATAATTGTGGCACGGCTTACCAGCGTGGTTGGCTGTGTCTCGTTCAGCTGTAGCTTAATCACATAGAATCCAGGCATGAAGGGCGGCTGCTCGTTGTAGACGCTGCTGTATGCCTGCGTGTGAGCCTTGGCAAAGGGTAGACCGCTGTTCTTGTTGTTGTTGTCGTCCTTGTGGGCACTGGCATTGCCATTGGCATGATAAATGGCATCGCAAAGTGCTAATGAACCCATCCAATAGTTGTTGCCATAGAAGAAACCGGATGTATAATGGCCGGAAGCATCGTCCACTGAAAACAGCAGAGAAAATGCAAAGCGTTAAAAGGGCATCTGTGTATGTGTGCATGTGTGTATCTGTGTACGTTATTTTTTGTCAAAGAAAGAAAAGTGTATTACGTAAGAGTTGTTTGTTGTTCATTTAGTCAAACTATGCAGACAGCTAAATGCACTACAGCAGCCCAGCATGCTGCTAAGTCAGCTTGGCAACATGCTAGCGCGGCTACACAGTGAGAAAAACTCAAGTCATTTAGGCCGACATCGTGGACAATATTCGCTATGATTTTCAATTTGCTAGAAACTTGATTCAAGTATGAATTTTTCTATAATGGAATTATTGATTTTCGATTATTTCATTTGGGGTTGGGCGGCATCTGCGGAAATTGATCCGCATCCGCATATCGCTAATTGAATTGACTTTACAACCAATAAAACCAAATGTTGTTGCTTTGAAAATGTGCTTTCAAACACAGCTTTAAACTACTGCAGAGTATTCTAGTTATTCTAGTTTTATACAAAGGAGCAATGATCGTAAAGCCAAGGGCATTTAGTGTTACCAACAAAAGATTTCTAGCATTGCTTTGAATATCCGTGGTGTGGATTATCTGCTTCAGCGTGTGCATTCTCATCCGCTGATTGGAAATATCTGCTATCTATTCTTCTTTGGCTGTTTTATTTTTAATTTAATACAAGATGGTCACACTTATGTCATCTTGTATGCTTTTGGCTTGGAATGCGTCGATTTTTGAGATTTTTTTCTGCTTCTGATTTAATATTTTTATTATAATTTTGTCGGCATCAAGATTTTAGCCGAAATGGGAATTTGAAAAAATATCTTGAAATGCAATTTAAAACGTTGATTTTAGTTTACCGCTTTTCGGCCAGTGTACGGCGAGCAAGCAGTGCATTGCTGCATGTGTCTGCACTGCTTTCGTTTAGTTTTGTTTTTGCTGCTGCTAAAGCGTAGCGCACTGAGCTGGCAGTCGATGCAATTTGCTTTTGTTTTTGTTGAACGTATTGACTAACTGACTGACTGACTGGCTGACTGTTTTGGTAAGCCTGCAACAGGTTTGCAGCTGCTGCAGCAGCCACGGCCTCGTCTGCTGTTTACGTTACATTGTTGTTTGTCTGCTGTCGCTTTTTGCTGTTGCTATTGCTGTTGCTGTTGTTGCAGCTGTTGTTGTTTTACTTTTCATTTGCCGTCAATTTTCATGTTGTTCACTTGTCGTCATGTGGTGGTAAGCAATCTACAGTTTGTTTTTGTTTTTCTTCTTGTTTGTATTTTATGCATGCATTTCGATGACTTTGTTTTTCATTTCCACTTCCTACAGCTATTGTACATGCCGCCAGTTATGGCACCAGAGTGTAAAGAAAGCCTTGACCAAAGCTTTAACAGCTGCTGCCTCACAAAGTTCAAACTTGATTTACATGCCATACGTGCTCTGCGCGTTGTGCAGCTGGACAGCCAGTCAGACGGTCAGACAGTCAGACGGCCGTGACCATGGTGGCAGTGGCTGCTGTTTAGGTTCGAATTTCAGCGTTACACTTCAAGGCCTGGTTAGCATAACGGTAATTCGTTGCACAAAAAAGATTGCCAATAAAATAAAAACTTGTACTAAAATTGCCCAAGCTTTGCTTTGATGGCATAAATCAAGCACTAATTGTCAGCGCTTGAGCAACTACTTAGTACTACGTATTAACATTGAAATTTGCCCAATTTTTGGCCATTTTTTATTAAATCTATAATTAACATTAATTAGCATTTAATCATCATCATTAAATTACAACATTTGCATTTTCATGATGTTCGCTGCCTTGGCAAGCAGCGCAGCTCAGTTCTTGCGCTGCGACTGCTTGCAAGCAGTGCAGTTATACGACGGGCTGCTGCTTGTCTGCATTTTGCAACGGAAAAATACGCCTTCAACCGCAGTTATTAAAATATTAATAAATTTGTAAACTTTAATGGGGTTTCAATGTGAAAAGCTAGCAGAAAATAATATTTAAGCTGCAGCAAAGCCATTTTGCATAAAAATAAACTATGCTATTTGAAGCGTCTGTACAAGTTTAAAAGCTTTTTTTTTTTTTTTTGGGAAAAAATCATAAAATAAATATACAGATTTTGGCATAAATTAGTGGGTATTCAGGGTTGAGTACCTACTGCCTGTTTATTTTGTTTCAAAAGTTCAATTGCTTTTATTGAATCAATCGTATTGCTACTATCTTGGACAGTCCCTTTCGACCCAGCCAAGCTACGCCACTGGAGTTTCATAAAATGAATGACCAAAAAACTTGGTTTCATTTTGGCTATACGTACGATTTGAAGTTTTTCCACTAAATTTTGAGATACAGCAAGCAAGCAACATTAAAAGCATTCAAAGACTGTCATATCGTAAAATGTATTGAGGGTAGGCTGCATTCATGTAAATGTAAATTTTACATTTGTGGTCGATAACATAAAAAAAAGTGGATGCTGTTTATAGAGACCGGATCGACTTGCTTTTTAATATATTATATAAACAACTGCATGCATATCAGCTGACCAAGCTGCATGGGAGCCAATGAGAGACTTAACACAGCTGACTACGCGCACACAGAGTCAATAGATCGAAGTGAAGGGTGAATCCACGGAGCATTGCATAAATTCTCAAATCAAGCTCTGTATAAATGGTTGAGACAACTACTTAAGACTAAAGAATATGCCTCTATTAATTCATCTTTTTCAGTCGCTTCAATTGAAAAATTCAAATGGTCTTACTGCTTAGCAACTCAATTATTCCACTACATTTCAAATGTCTCCGAATAGAGAGTGGCATATGGCCGCTGCAGTTACATAAGTTTCAGGCATGCTTGTTTGACAGGCTTAACACAGCTGACACAGCTTTGAGAATTAAAAAAAGAAACATAAATATATATAAAATAGTATGAAGGAGTACATATGCGTTGTTTACAAGTACAGTCCCAGGCTGCTGTTGAACTGCTTGGTTTGTGAACTGCTTGGATAATGTAACAATCTTTTGTACAGCAGCGTAAGGTCACAAACAATTGGCCATGTAAAGTTTTTGTTTTTTGCTTGTTTTGATTTTATAAGAAAAAAAAAAACTAATTATTTCTATTATTATTATTATTATTTCGTTTTGCTGCTGTTGTTGTTAACTGTCAGCAGCTTATTAATTGTATATGTGTATTTTGGCATACCGAAATAATATTTAACAAAAATATTGTATACAAGTAGTTGTCGTCGCCTCACCTTAAAAGAGTTTCATGTTCAATTGAACGTGTCATTCAAGCGTTTAACATCTTAAACATAAAAAACAAACCGATGACCAAAACGACAAAAATGAAATTACGTACAGTGTAGTAGTACAATTTAAGCTACACTCTCACATGGAAGTTCAAAAAGATAAACACTGAGGCGTGTATATCAAGGTGACCAACGAACATGACAAAAGCTTAATAAAGATCAGCTAGACAAACATACAGCCAGACAGCCAGACACAACAGTTCGCCAGTCAGTCAGTCAGTCAGTCAGTCCCTCCGTGCCTCAGTCCGTTCGTGCGTCGCAGCTTTGTAGTACTAAGTACGATACTTGTAGCGCTGAACTTGATCAAAAAACCAGACAAAAATTGAAAAACAAACCAAAGATTTTGAACGCATGCTTATTTCTTTTGTTTTCTTGTTTTTTTTTTATTTTATTTTTATTATTGTTATGCTGGCTGCAGTTGTTCTTGTTATTTTTGTTATTTGACCAGCCATGGCAAGGTCGATAATGCCACTGCTTAAACTGCCGACTTGTAACTACTCATGCAGCAAGCACAACTGTACCTGCAGTTCAAATGCAGCTGTGCTGCTCTTTAAAGGCAGCGCACATGGCACATTGATGAACCTACTTGACTTTCATATATTTATTTTAGCAATCCATTATATTTATTGCATAATCAGTTGAGTGTCTACGTGCGCTACTCCTTGCCGCATTCACTGCCAAAGGCTCTTCAGGCATCGACTCTCCTTCTCCTCCTTCCAATCTACAACTCTTTGGTCTGCCAGCAGTATTGACTCCTGAGCATGCTCTATAGTTTTCTAGTATAGAACAATGCAACAGAACCGAGCTTTACCTAGTTCATTAGCAACTTTTAGTGCGCTCGTTATTCTAGCCAAGCTAATTTTATGTTGACTACGCATTGTTCAATAAGTCAGCCAGTCAATCTGTTTAGTCCATGGAGCTCAGTTAGCCGAGTTAGTTTACAGAATCGTTTAACAAAGTTGTTAAAATATGATTACAGCATATTTTGCTTGCCATTCCATACAAAATTAATGCCAGGCAGACGCTTTTTTTTAACGACGCAAAAAATCGAAAAAAATAAATGTTACTATCTCCAGTTAGCCGAATCCAAATACGCTATAGCTACAATTTTGTACTGAGCTCATATATTCAATATTTGATGGACTTGGCTTTGAAAAGTATTAAAACAATTTTTAAATTAAATTCAAGTAAAATAATAAAATAAAATAATAAATATAATTTTAAATAAAATAATTAATATTATTTATTTGTATTTGACTAAATATTTAATAGATGAAAATTTGCTAATTTTTTTTTATATTTTTAATGGTATTTTGCATGTTGAAAGAACAAACTAAAAATATAGTTTGCAACTCAATCTTTTGCTTCTTATGACTTGCTCAACTGTGTTTAAAGACTATTTTCTGTTGGGAAATTAAGTATATTTTAAGATTTCTTTTACTACATTTATATTTTTTCTCTTTCGGGATTAAGTCTGGGAAACAAAATGTTCTCGTTCAGCTCCAGTTTCCAGAAGCTATAAATCAGGCAACATAAAATCTTGCAACTTGTTCGCATCTGCCCTGGCTCAACTCTGTTTAAAGACTATTTTCTATATGGAAATTAAGTATATTCTTAAGATTTATTTCATAACACTTTTCTGCTTTTCTCTTTCCAGATTTAATCTGGAATCCATTTTTCTCTTTTTCTCTTTCCAGACTAAATCTGGGAAACAAAATGTCCTTGTTCAGCTCCAGTTTCTATGCTCTGTTATAGCTAAATATCAGCCAAATAAGAAGCTACAAATAAGCCAAAATAAAATCTTGCAACTTGTTCGCATCTGCCCTGGCAGCACTCCACGCTTGTTCCACATTGTCGATTATCAGAAAAATCTTAATAATCAATATATTGTCACATAAATGATCTGGCCTAGCCAAATTTTGGTTGTAAGTTAATTTTTATGTTCTTAAAACTTTCCATTCCATTGTCCTTTACTAACGGCTAAGCTGCTCAAGCGATCGCTTTAAATTTTCACATATTTGTAGCCTATAAATCTATCGCAACTAAACAAGTGAAAAAAACTCAGGATAATGATACGGAAATTCCCGATACATGCTGTTGTATTTTCTGTAAAAATTTCATGTTTTCATCTTAAAGATACTCCGCGTGTGAACATTTTAAGCTTGCTCTTTCTCATACTCTCTCTCTCTTTCTTTCTCTGTCTCTGTCCCCTGTAATTTTTTGGCAATTGAAAATTGTAATCACATTTTTGGAGCTCTGCCACTCTTCTAGTAAATGAGCTCACTCTCTGTCTCCTGTAAGTTTTTTAATTGAAAATTTTTACCACATTTTTGGAGCTGTGCCAATTATGTAGTAAATGAGCGAAAATGGTTTTGGAAAAATGTTTTTATAAAATATAATATTTTTTTTATAAATCTGATAGAGCAAAATCTGATAGAGCTACTAGAACGAAATTCGGCTTGCATGCTGATTAGAGCGTTAGACTTTGAGAAAAGTTGGGCGTTGAAGGGATACAAATTTTTGTATATATTTTTGATACAGCGATACAATTTGGTGTTCATTAGATGGGTGGAAGTATGTCACACTGAAACAATTGGAGGACCGGGTACCCTCTAGACTGTGCGCTAAAAAGGCCTTTCATATTGTTATTGAATTGTCTATTTTTTTTTTTAGTTGTAGGGCATTTCTATTTCTCTAGCCATAATTGAACCGAGCAGGGTGAATATGATTGATGATGCGACGTAATACTTGTGTGGTTATCGCAGAAAATAAAAATAAAAATAATTAATGTGCTTACACTATGATAGACAAAAAAAAAAAAAAAACACACACGCAAGCCAGCAAAATATTTGTTTTTTTTAATAGTTATTTTATATCTTTTTTATTTTTTTTTAGATGTTGCGAATGCGAAAAAAGTTAAAAGAGTGAAACAGAAAACGCAGCAGTTTTCGCATTGTACGCGCCTCAAATGTAAACTGGGCAATTAAAGCGCCAGCAGTGGCAACAACAACAATAATAACAACAACAATAAAAACAACAACAAATAGGCAAAACGATAATCAGCAAAGTGTGCATGGCTTTAGACCAACGTCAGAACAGAATGGAACCGAAAACAAACAAAAAAAAAAAAAGGCAAAAAAAAAAAAACAAAGGAAGGGAAAAAAAATTACAATATCTACTTATATAATAATTATTGTCATTTTGTTTTGTTTTTTTTTTTTTTGTTTCATTAAATTAAATTTTATTTTCTTTATTACTATTTGTGTGCGCTTTTGTGCTGTCTTCATTTTTATTAATGATTGTCGCCGAGAGACTTACACAGTAAGATTATTGAAATGTGTAAAGTGATTACTTCATAGTCTATGCCATGGCTGCTTGACAATTGACAGTTATTAACCAGCAACAACTTGGCCACTTACTTAGCCAGCAATCCACATGTGCGGGCGTTCAAGGTAAGCCAAATTCTTAGTTGAAACATTCGCAAGCAATTTGGCGATGTGCAAAGGCCATAAATTTTGACACTTGCTGTACAAAGTAACCGATAATTGGGTATATTTTTTTTGTCTACCATAAGAACAGGTTTATAAATAGTCTTCATAGCAGCATATCTGCTAACAATAGAAGCTAATCACTAACTTGAAGCTAAATATTGACTAAGGTTAGAAAAAAGCAATGAAAAGTTTTAAGCTTAGTAGACGTTTTCACTGTTAATAGCTGCAGGCGATTGAGAAAGTGGCTAAATAGCATCTCAATAAGATCAGCTATGGAGCTGCACATTGATTCAATTTTAAATCGATTTTGTTGTTGTGAAAAATCGATAATATTTCTATTGAATCACTTGTATAAATGAGAAAATCAAATATATTTTTCCAGCAAACGACGCTGAATGGCCACTAGACAGCTAAAAGCCCAACAACGGCGCATTCGATTTTGAAAATTTATTTAAATCGATTTGACTACAAAAGTCGGAAAGTAAATGATTCAGTAAAATTTATTCACGGCAAACATTTTTGAAAAATTTAATTTCAATCAGAAAAACAAAATCAATCGCAATCAATCTTTTGGGTCCTTTCCAGAGAAGAAATATAGTTTTTATTTAAACTCAAAGACTAACTATTAGAGCATGAATAAAAAATTAAAAAAATCGATTTGATAGGATTTCATTTAATGAAAAATCAGAGGAAAAAATATAAAAAACCTATTTAGAAAAACTATCTTTGTTGGCGCTGGGCCAACTCCTTAGGAAGGAAGGAATATACTTTTGAAATAAGCTCAAAGATTATCTAGCAGAGCATGGACAAAGAATTTCAATGGATTCAGAAAATCAGAAAAAATCAGAAAATATCAGAAAAAATCAGAAAAAATAATTTAGAAAAACTGTTATTCAGTTAAAATTTACTGGTCTCCTGCTAAGAAGAAAGAGACTTCTTATAAAGCTTCACAGACAGTCAAATAGAGATTACGCAATGAGGTTAGAAAAATATTCGATAGCAATATCGATACATACGATTAAATTTAGCCGATTTTTAAATTTAGCCGATCATCGATTGTTTTGGCCTATTATCAATTATGCCTCGGAAGAATGCTAGAACTCTGACAGCGATTCGCTATTATAATTTTGAAGAGATTAATAATAAATTAGACTATGGGTGGCTGGGTTTATGCTACAGTACAAAAAGCATTACAGTCAGAAGCTCAGCACTGGTTAATAAAATCTCATGCTAAACGCCTGAGAGCAGTCCAGGCTTTTACCTTCTTAGTAAATCTCTTCTATTCAGTTTTATAGCAACAACATTTATAGAGATGGCTACTTTTTGCAACATGTTGTCAATCTCTCTTAGAATAGAGCTTAGCGTAATATAGTTTTCAAGTTTATACATATTACGCTGCTTTATAATATATAACACTAAGAATGCGCACAATAAAACCACAAAATTCTATTTAGCATAGCGGTCAATAAGTGAAAGTGCTATGAATTTTAAGCATGCTGACGTTAAATGATTGAATGAAATGAATCGATTCATAGCAAATTAAGACATTGTTTGTAGTAATAATAAAAGCCAAGTTCCTAAATGAGCTTTGCTAGTATTGTAAAAGACTAGTAGCAAGAAATTTAATTTCAAGTTGGCTGCCATATGAAGTGGTTTTGTCAACTGCTTATTGCAATTTTGGCGTCGCAACCAGTTAACACTGCTTGAATGGCAACTGTACTTCTTGAGATGCAACTGCTTGCCAGCCTTGCTGCAGCTGTAAATTCTATTAATGTTTGCTATAAACTGTATGTGAAGCTTTTTTATTTTTTTATTTTTTGCAGATATATAACTGACACTAAACTGTGCTGGTTCTATGACAGTCCTTTAATGTGAAGCCGACAATGCAGTTGACCAGCGAGCCGGCAATGACATCTAAATAAGCATAAATATTTAAATTGACATACAAATTTGATTTGTTTGATTTAACTGCGTTATTGTTTAGGCATATTATCAATGCGTGTATAACTTTCACCGCATAATTTATACTAAGCTTTCAGATTAAAATAAAAGACAATAAAATGTATTAAAATGTTTGAATACAAAATTAAGAGAAGCCATGAAGTCAGCGGCATGGCTTTTATCCATATTTAAATGTCTCTTTCTGATGTTTCGTTTCACAAAATTCTTGTAAATATTTGTAGAGTATGCAATCAGCTTGGCTTAGCACGAAATGCATATACATAAAATTCAATCTATTAGAGTTAACAAAGGAGAGCAGACGCTTTTAAAGCTAAAGCTATGTCTAGCTCTATCCCCGACAACTAATACAGCTGCAAGTCAACAGATTAAGCCTTCAACTATCAATATGTGCAGACTGACTTGCTTGCTGCATCAACAGTTTGAATATTTTGTTGTCTATTCAATTCATGTTAAAAGCGCTAATTAAGCTGTTAGGCGATTTGCATAATGACTAGTTTTAGTGGCTAGTATACACAGTCCCTCTTACTGGCTAGAGAGAAACTTAATCGCCACTAGCATGCCCAAAGATGTCGTTAAATGTTCTAAATAATATTAAATAACATATTTAAACTTTATAGTTATTATAATTTGACATTTATATAAAGCTTGATAATTCTGCTGCCGTTAATGTGCGCTTAATGTGTCTAAAAATATGCTCAAATTGCATGTCAGGCAAGCGCAGCTGGTAAGGCAGTGCAGCCAAGCAGTGCACTTGCCAGGCAGCCGCACTGAAGCAATTGTGAGGCACATTTTACTTAGCTTTAACTATCTTTTCATGACTAATTTTGGCAAATCCAAGATAGCCTTTAACTTGTGCTTCTCTAACCATAACATCGTGCAGATAATTAATTTTATTTTTTTGGTGTTAAATTGTGCGGTGGCGCTTCAAATAGCGCAGCTGGCGAGCAACCTTCTATAGATCATATACTGAGCATATATTTGCATAGCGCATACAAGCATGATGACTAATTAAATACTTATAGCATGCGTATTAAATTCATTAGATTTCACAATCAAATAAATATTTGAATAAACATGAATGCTTGTATTTAGTTAGACAAGAGGTTTAGCTAAATATATTGATAAATAAATTGCAGTTGAATAAATCTAGTGGCTAATTAACATGTGTTTAAATTTACAAAAAAAAAAAAAAAATGAAAAAATGTAGATATTTGTTGTTAATTTTAATGTGTTTAAATCAAAAATTATATTTCTTGTATATTTTAATGAAAGAGCAACAGCTGCTTCATTGCGACATGTTGTTGGTCATATGAGTTTGCTTTGAAAGAGCGATCCCATCTTACTGTATAAATATTCTTTAAAGAAGAACGATCCCATCATATCATGCATAAAGCAGTGCCTTTGATAGTCCTAGCTTTTCGCAATGGCAGAGTTTTGGAGTTTCCCAAATGCCAAGTGTTAATTTAATAAAAAAAAATGACTTTGGTGGAGCCGCAATTCCAAGTAATTGTTGCTCAAGCAAGTGTCTTCCCGAAATTGATACCTCAAATTCAATTTGCATAATCAAATTGTTGGCCGGCTGGCATGCAAAGTAGTTCATTGCCTAGCTTCATGCAGTCCTAGTTTAGACATATTCAGGTTATGCTCTGATAGTGGCAATTCATTGTAACATCCAACCAATTCGTGATTTCTACGATTTGCAAATATTATTAGCTCTATGCACGCCTCTGGGATTATGCAATCATTATGAGCAGCAAATTGAAATGAATATTATTTAATTGTCTGTTGGTTTATGGTTTGCTGGTGTTTTCTACCATTCAGCTTTTGCTTATGGAACTATTACGTACACTCACTTTGTGGGACTAATAAAAAAAACTAGCAACACGCAGGCGATTGTCTGCATGCTCAACTGGACAGTGCTACTCACAATCGGCATTGCTGCTCTAATTATATGATTTCGATGTGCCGAAAAGCGATTGAAAATATGCTCGAGACAAGCTAAAACCAAAGTGGTAAGTCTATTTTAATTTGGCAACTTTCTGCACGGCATTGTTTAATATCATTTGGCACACATTGCGTATACTTGATAGCTCTTAATGTCCTTAATTGCCGCTGCTCTTGCAACAGGCTTACACAACCTGCACAAATACAAACTCAAGTCAATTAGCCTTAAAACCTTATTATATACAACGACTTCGGCCAAACCCCTTTTCGATTTCACGTTTGCTCCAGTTAATTACCCAAATGCCAAACATTTTTCATACACATACTACATAACTTATACTATATATATATATATGTATAAGTATATAAGATATATTTTTATTTATTTGGGCAATTGACGTTAATACGTTGACTGGCTTTTTTTGAGTATTGCAATAATTTTTGCTTGCCTTGTTTTCAACATTTTCGTTGAACTTTTGCACTTTATCATAAATATTGTAGTAAATTATGTCTAAGCGTAGACGAAATATTCAAGAAATATTCAAGCGCAGAACTAGACAGACCATGGCATACACTTCAGCCATCATTGATGCTCTAAGCTAAACAGTTCAAATCAACGCCTCAAATGGCCCATACGAGCCTCATACGGAACACAACCTTTTGCTTTGCATAAGAGTTGGGACCATTGTTGTATAGCCCAAGTGGGTGAGTCGGTGCCAAACCAATGCTGGACCCTCACACAATATGTCTGTAGTGGTTTCATCTTCCTCTATGAAGAACCTGCACTCTGCGGAATTTCAAAAAGCTGATGGCGAACCTTAAGGTGTGCAGACTAGTAGTCTGAAGTTTTTAGCCTGTCAAGCTGGAGAGTTTGTGATCAGTCATCAGTCCTCTACTAGTCTGAGAACGGCAGAGCTCAAGAAAGCACCAAATGAGTTCTGTTCTGCTGAATCTGATTACTCTAAAAACTAATATCACAGTTCTTAAGGACAACTCGAGCTACGTAGAACTTATCTGTCAGAATAGATAGGCAGATAGACAAATGTACGTTTCAAAAGTAAACTGATCTGATTATGAGATTTAAGAATATAATAAAGAATATAAAAAATTGCAACGACTTTGGTATTTCATTAGTCTATATAGAGAAAACTTGGTTGCGCTAAGTCTATAGGGATGCACTCTATTTTTCTGGATCTGAGACTACTATAAAAACGCGCGTCTGTTGCGGTCTCAGTTCTCAGATCTACTCAAACATGACAGTTACGTTTCAAGAGTAACTTGATCGAACCACAATTAATTTGACTTGTTGGGTTCTTCAAATTCTTATAGTTTCTGAAATCTACGCAGCTCATCAAAACTAGGTTAATTTACTAGTCTTAATATGGCGAAAACTTGGTGGTGCTAATATGATTATGATTCTTCAGATTACAGCTCTATAGGGATGCAGCATTTTCTCTCTCCAAAGTATATATACCGATATTTAAGGTATAAAACAATATATATTTGCCTGCAGCAAAAGTCAGTCTTTATAATTGACAAATTTGGTGAATCTTGCAAAGCTTATATCAAGCATGTACAATGGATTATAAATATATATTAGTCTAAAACTTCCTAGTATATACGTAAGGCTAGTCAATAAGATTGCAACTGTTCTGGCCTATCCAATAGTCAGTGGCGTAGCTTGTTAGGAGGGGGCCATGGATCAGAGCGCTACTGTTGGCGTAGGCGCTAAAACATCGATTTAAGAAATGAATTATTGCCAGGAAATTTCAGAGAGCTTTTGCCCAGGTAACCGATATTGTAGCTTGCTATTGTAGATGCGTAGGTGCCTAGCTTTATTCTGAAGACCCTACTGGTTCCCGAAAACGGCAGAGTTGTGCGTAGCTATTCGAGTTTGACAAACAAAGTTGATGCGGCTATAAGTCAGCCAAGTTGTACAAGGAAGAGGTCTACAGAGGTCTGTGTCTGCTTCTTTGGCTAGAAAATCAACTCGAGCTGCTCGCTCGTTGACCTTTACTTTGTTTATGATGGCTTTTACCGTTAAATGTTCAGTTTCAGTGTGTGGCAGCGGCTGCTAAAGTTGCTAGAACCGGTTGCATACACTGTCCCACATGCAATATACCCACGCATAACTTGTAATGCGAATACAGAGATATACAGCTGGGTCTGCTATTGGTGCCGAGAGTTCTAACGTGTTTTCTGTGTCTTCACCATTAAGTATCGCTTGCGTGGCACTGAGGTAAGTGCTTGTATGTACATGCAGCGCGTATACAATGGTGCCACATAAGCTTGTCTAATGGGCGTTCAATGGTTGCGTGCTTGTTGGCTCATTTACAAAAGTTTCTGCAATTATGCTTAATTTTGTTATGTTTTCTGCTTTAATATGTTGTTGTTGTTGTTGCTATTGTTTTCGTTGCCATTTGGATTGCTAATGTCTGTGATCACCCCAAAGCGGTTTAGTAATGTAATTGAGTCACATCAGCAAAAGCTGTCAACCGCCGCTGCTGGCCGGTTGCCATAACAATTGTCAGCTGACGATAGACGAACGTAAGGTCTCAAGCCTAGTTGAGTGTTTGCTGACTTCCTGAAAAGCGCCCAAACATCAATAATGAATAAAAGTTCTATTAATATCATTAGAAATTTAACGAAAGCAGTATCATTGCATTTTGCCGCTCACGAACTGCTTGCTTCAATGTTTATTGCCTGCTGGAGGCAACTGTACTTTTTTTCACTATAACTGCTTGCTGTAATTATAGTGGAAATTATTGATTATAACTTTTTTTACAGCTACTAGTAGTTATTTATTGAAATTGTGTTGTAAATAATTTGAGCAGAATCAGCTTTTTGTTTTATAATAAAAATATATAGGACTTAGGCTTATTAGAATCCGTTAGCAAATCGTAGTACTGAGCAAAATATATTATTCGGCTTTCTTAATGTTTTTTTTTTGGCTATTTATAGAGTCAAACTGTAAGCAGTTTTTCCTTTCTTTCGTTAAGAATTATTATTTTTTTTTAATTTTGAGCAGTCATTCTAGATTTGGTAGTTCCCGACTTAGTTGTTC
>JBANCW010000069.1:2436-36415 GCA_037040085.1 Colocasiomyia kotana | reverse complement strand
TGGCAGCGTTGGCAGCGTTGGCAGCGGCATTTCATTCAATCGTCTCACTTCGTTCAGCCATTCATCGTTTCGTTTTATGTCATGGAGCCAAAGATATTATTGCGCAATCCGCTTTCTTCTTGTTGTCTTTCATTCTCTATGACACTTGATGTTGCCTGCATCCGCTTTCGGTTTACATACAAATTCTGCCAGCTTCAACGCGCTGCCGATTTGCAATTTGTCATGCCAACAACAGCAACGGGCGACAGCAGCAACAACAGCAAATAAATAACATTTAAAAAATAAATTTAAAAAAAAATAAGAAAAATTGATTACAATTGCCATAGTTCGCCGAATGACGGCAAGTTGTGAAAGTGAGCCACAGTTTAGAGGGTGGCAGCGGCGCTAGCATCAGCAGCAGCGGCGGCATCTTTCAACTGCCTGCCTATAATGCGTCCCAACATGCCCCCCCCCTCCCCCCACCAAACACTGCCATACTTCACATTATTTAATGCTAATTAAATGCGTTTATCATGCAATGAGGTGCGGCTTATCAGCAAACAGACAGACACAGACACAATTTGACTATTTATAAGCCATATTTCGACCCGCTCTCCCTCACCTTATTTATTTCTCTGCATTTTGCTTTTTTAGACACAGTACCCAAATATTGCTAAAGGGTCTTTTCGGCTTGTGCATATTTATGCAACAGATAAAATCAATTGCGACAGACCCAATTAGCATTGCTGTGACGAAATCTGATTTCCCCGGCTGCCCAAATTTAAACTATCAAGCTATCTGTCAATCTTGCTGCATATATATTAACTTTAGAGCTTATCCGGCCGCCTGAATATTCGACTGCCTGCATATCCGTCATTTAAATAATTTATTTTGCTGTTTATCCGACTATTTGTTTATCAATATTTTTCATCCATCTGCCTACTTTCCGCATATTTGTCTTTTGAATTAATTATTCCGCAGCCTCTACGTCTATCAGTCTATCTTATTTATCTCTCTACCCCTCCATCTATTTATCTATCTGGCTGTCTGTCTACCTCTATTCAGCTGTTTGCCTCTGAGCTTTCTTTGCCTATTGAGCTTTCCATCTAGCTGCTTGTCTGATAATCCATGTGTTTGTTTATCCAGTTTACTTTTCATTATTCTCTCAATTGATATTCCCATCTGCCTGCCTTTCCATTCATCTGCTTTTGCCGTGGTCTAATAAATTGTCTATTTTTCTTTTTGCTATGCAAGACCTGTCGGTTTTAATAAATCCGGATAACCAAAAGTCTTGGATACGTCAAACTCAACTATCTACCTATCGAGTTGCGTACCCATCAAGTTGCCTCTCCATTTGGCTATCCATCTGTCTATCTGATTATTTATCTGTTTATCCAGCTTACCGTCAGTCTACCCAGTTATCCATTTTCCTATCGGAAAGCCTGTTGTCCTTTCATATACTTTTGCTTTAGTCTAATCGCTTGCCTATTTCTCTTTTTGTTATTCATCTTTCGACATATTTATCCGTACATTTTTTCGCCTAACCGTTTCAAGTAATCATTGAATAGAAGACCTAAAAACATTACCGTCATATGCCTAGCCATCCAGCAGTCTGTACGTCAAGCTGCTAGTCCAACTAGCTGTCTATCTGCCAGCCAGATTTCCTATATGTTTGCTTATCCGGCTGTTTGTACATCATTCAATAAGTCGACTCGATATCCATCTTTCTGTCTATCTCTCATCTATCCGTCGATATACATTCATAGTCTCCCTTAGTCTAATCGCTTGCCTATTTCTCTTCTTGTTATTCATCTTTCGACATATTTATCCGTACATTTTTTCGCCTAACCTTTTCAAGTAATCATTGAATAGAAGACCTAAAAACATTACCGTCATATGCCTAGCCATCCAGCAGTCTGTACATCAAGCTGCTAGCTGTCTATCTGCCAGCCTGATTACCTATATGTTTGCTTATCCGGCTGTTCGACTCGATATCCATCTCTCTGTCTGTCTCCAGTCTATCCGTCGATGTACATTCGTAGAGTCCCTCAGTCTAATCGCTTGTCTAATTTATTATCTGATTTCATTTTCTGCCTAGCCGTACATTTTTATCCGTCTGCTATATGTCTGCCCTTGCACCAGGCAAATAGCACCCATAAGACCTAGAGGCACAACATTTGCGTGCATGTCATGCGATTCTAGTAAGGATATTAGTTCTCATTACAGAATAAAATAAATTAGTAATCGCACTGTGCTGGGTCTCTCAGAGTCGTGTCTTCCCGCCTTGGGTTCACTCAGTTGTTTATTTATTTTGTATTTTTATTTTATATTTCATTTCGAGCACTTTAATTTTATGTTAATCAGCATCAGCAGCAGCAGCAGCAGCAGCAGCAGCAGCAGCAACAACAACATTTAGCAAATGCAAATTAATCTAGGCATTATTAATATTTATAACAATCAAAATGGAAAAACGACAACAACAGCAGCAACAACGACAAGTAAAAGCTCACTAAAAATAACAACGTTGAAAAATTATTTCGCCTAATAGAAATTCATAAATATAAAGCGCATTTGCTCGCCTCCAAGTGATTCTTAGCCGCTCGATTCTAGCTGCCTCGCTCACCCACCACTTGCATAGCTCACACGGCGTATGCTTAATGTCTAAGCTATACATTCACTAGATGTTGTACATCAAGTGGAGTAGTGGTATAATTTGTATAATTTATGCCCAATGCGAAAGCGGCTTTGACTGCTTCGACTGCCTTGGCATCACGTAGCGTAACTTTTTGCCCACGCTGCGTATGAGTAATATGCAAATTATGCCATAGAAAACATGCCAAATTGTATTGTACTTGGCTTGGTCGCAGAGCAGAGCAGAGCAGAGCACGAATTCCATATGCCCTACTAATGACTGCATATCGAACTTTGCAATATTGCGTCGAAATGGGGCTATTTCAAACGCCCATCTGGCTTGGCGTTCGTTTTCGACAAGAGAAACTACTTTACATACGAGCATACAAGTATATAAGATAAACATATACATAATTTATGTAGTTGTGCCTATGACATATGGAGTATGCAGCAAAAAGTTAACATTATTTGCGCCACAGCTTATGGCTTATATTAGCCAACTGGGCTGCAACTGAAATATTGTGGGCAACATCTATCTTCAGTTGGGTTATCTTTACAATAGGCAAATATGTTAATGCGTTAGGTAAAAACCTATTGACTTAAGTGGAACCCACAATGAACCCACATCTGCATGACAGCATTAAAAACTATTGCTCTATTTGATCCAATTGCAATACACAAGCTGTCTTGGGCAATCAACCACATTATTATTATTTTGTGGCTAAAAAGATGAGCCAACAGAGTCATGGGTTACGCTGCATGCGCTGAAATGCAATCTGCAGCTGCGCCGCGGACGCAGTTAAAACCCTAATTGCTATAGCTGTAAAGCTGAGTTCAGGCTTGGCTGCGTATGTTGAGCATTTGAAGTGAAAAAACAGGTCAACATGAGGCAGAGTTTTAAACTGACAATAGGCTTAACCAATAACTCTTAATTAGCACTATAATCGCTGCCAAGGTTGATTTTGAGCAATTTTTAGTTGTTAAGATAATTTTAAAAAAATAATAATAATAATAAAGTAATCGCGTGTGGAACAGCAGCAGGCTCACATTTCAAACGCTTGAAGTGAAATTATTTTATATTTATAATTATAATTATAATATTTAATATTTTTTTATGATTAAAGTTGTTCCTCAATGCATTCATATACAATCAAATTCAAAAAGTACTCAATGTATTTATTTTCACAGCGCAATAATGAAGCGCTTTCCATGTGAGCTTTGCGAAATTTTCAATTTACTGGGGAATATACTATTTTTTTTTTTTAATAATAATAATTCATAAAATCAATTATTTATTCATTAAATCAATAAAGCTGTCAATCTCTTTAATACATAATTTTAAATATATAAGCAAAAAATGTCCACTTTTTAAATCTTGCGCATGAACAAAAATAATTCATTCATTTTGAAATTATAATTTGCAGTCAATTTTCTTCTTTTGTTTCTTTTGTATTTTTTTTTTTTTAATGTAATTTTAATTACGTTATATAATTTTATCAACAAAAGTGCTCAATGTATTTATTTTCAGCAGCTCTATAACATGCAATAAAATTCAATCTACTGAGCAAATAAGTAAATATAGTGTTGAAAAATCAATAATTTAAAAAAGCAATAATCAAAAATATGTTATACGGAATATATAATACAATCTAAATTTAAATAATAATAATTTAAATAATTTAAAAAAGCAATAAACAAAAATATATAATATGGAAGATATAACACAATCTAAATTTAAATAATAAAATTGTTATCAATTTTGAGTTTAACATAACTTTTAAGTAAATTTAAATATTTTAATATTAAAATGATTTTTCTAATATCGTGGATGCAAAATAAAAAAAGTTGTTGATATTTGATTATTTAAATGAGGTAAAAATGTCTTTATTTTAAATTTCGCACCGTCGATGTGGCACGTCACCAAGATCACAAATTATTTCAATTAAAAATTAAGACGTTTTTTTCTTTTTTATTTTATTTGTAAGAAAACATGAATATTTGACGCGCTGATACGATATAAAGTCGCCAGGACAATAAAATATGCAATAACAGAAGTTTCGTGACAACATAAGTTTCTTTGCAAAATATTGGATGTATATCGTACCGGTTGTCCCGCTTGTGTTTATATCTGGAGCTACTAACTCTGATGTGGAATCGTTTACCGAAAGTAGTCGACAGGATCAGGCTCAGCTTTACATTTTATTGCTCGAATCAATTGGAAAAGATTTATCATTCTCTTCATTAAGTGAACTGAATACGTTTTATTTGGACAGTTATTTAAAAAAAAATCTATCAGGACAGGCCTTCGTTTATATATTTATGAGCGGTGCAAGCCTAAAATACAGTATTCGTTAGAACAGAAATCATAAAATAAATTCTGTGTTTAACTCGGAAAGTTCGTGACGGAGGCATCTGGATAACAAAGTTGATATTTTGTCAAAAAGTGGACCGTTTGGAGGAGACAAAGACTGTTTGAATGACCGGCAAAGTATCGCCAATGAAAACTGTGCTGGAAGACCTTTAACGATGACGAACATTCACAATGTTACTACTGTGCATGAATCGAGTGCGAAAAGACATCGCATCTGACTGGAAATTGTGCACTTTGTCAATGACCCAGTTCATACCTCCTTTCTTGTGACTAGTTACCTGACCAAAGCAGGAATCACAGCGTTTGCCAGCCAGGACTCTAAAGGCCATTAGAGAAATGCATACAGTTACGTCTTCAATATTTGGTAATCGCGCTGGCAGCGTTCTATCGACCCTGAGCGAGCGTATTTGAAAGTTTTGCAAGAATCGTAGCAATCGACTCAATATATTTATTTTTTCAGATGCCTTCAGTTCTGTTTAAAAAAAAAAAAAAAAACAAACAAAAGTAAAATAAATTGTATTCTATGCTTGTTGGACTCTTTGTAGAGAGAAAAATTCACTGGCTAATCAGAACAAAATGTGCATGAGAAATATTCAAATGAAACAAACTGCGATTGCTCGAATTTTCAATTAAATGTCTCAAATATATTTATATTTTGTTAATTAAAATTGATTGAAATGAAAACATGATAAAATAAAGTGTATTCGGTCTCGGTGCGGTAGTGGCTGAAAACTGGTAGCACGCCAGCCAGCTGATATGCCCCTAGTTAGTCAGCATAATGAGTAAAATTAATGGCTAAAAAGTTGAGCCTGGCATAGCCTTAGGCTGCCGACAGTCAACAGTTCGACAGAGCTGTGATTGCCAGCATTTCCGCTGCCGCTTGCCGTTGGCTTTTGTTGGCACAAATGAAGGTGACAACATGTAAGTATATAATGTAAGCACCACTACATGCATAGACGAGCACTTCGCATATATACACACACACACATGCATACACACACATGCTTGGCATAAACATTTCAACATAAATATTTTGTTGATTAACTTGGAATTTCCATTTTCATATGTGCAAAAGGCTCCTTTTACTCTATCCCACACGCATGCCACCCGCTCCCGCATACAGTTTCCTGCGGCCTTGCCCATCTCTTTGGCTTGTTTGAGCTTACTGCTTTTGGCATCTATTGCTTTGGCTTTCGGCATTTCAATTTTGCTGCACATGCGAGTGACTAGGCAACCAAATGCATAAATTTACATTACCAATGAGCTTCTGTCTGCCTGCCAGCCTGCTTGTCTTCCTGTCGTCTGTCGTCCGTCGTCTGTCGCTGCTTTCATTATGACACTTAAAGGACTACTCTAATGCTGGCTTAGTCAGCCTTACAGCTATTGCTTTTGCCGCTGCCGCTGCTTCGGCTTAAGCTCCTGCTGCAATATTTGTCAGCGCCTTGTCTCGTACTGCCTGTACCCTGTTGCTGCTTCAATTTCAACTTCAACTTGAGTCTATTGCAACTGAGGTAGTATATGTATTTTGGCCAAGCCCCAAAACTGCAACAACTACGCCTAAGCTAAATCACCGAAAATGCGCTCAAATACATTTGCTTTAGTTAAAAGTACTGCAAGTTACATTTCTCCAAGTACTACTTGATTTAAATAATATATTTGAACAGATATTGAGACAGAGATCCAAGAACAGATATGCAATTAATTATCAATTAATTTTCCAAGTTTCGTAATTTAAATTTTATTTTTTTCACACTTTTTCAGCTTTTATAAATGCATTTAATGCAAAAAATTACATATTTTCGATTTTGAAACATTTTATAATAATTATTTTTTAATAATTTAATCACAGGAGTGGTTAAAAATAAACAAAAAGTGGCTGAGCTTCTCAGCCTTTGACAATCGGCCAAACAACGCCAACAATGATCGAAGAAGTGAACATTTCATCACCTCGCGTATGAAAATCAATATAAATTCAAATATTCAACGAATATAAAATTTTTATATAATAAATAATTGAGTTTACTATTCCTTATAAAAATGTAAAATTTCGAGCAATATTTCAAGCAATTCTGGTATTATGTTCCATTAGAATTTCAGTATGGACAAAATTTTTATACTTTCGTTCACTGATTTGACTAATCTTTTGCAGTTATTTTGTGGTTTTATTTATTTTTTTTTTTTCAATAATACGCTTAATTTTGTAAAGCATAGATATACAAAAAATTGTTAGCCAAAAATTAAAAAAAAAAAAAAAATACAATATAATTTGAAATTAAAATCCATTGGATTTAAATATATAAAATTTTTAACAATAAAAGAAAAGCCAACAAATAGGTCGACTTCGGACTTATCGTTGCGGGTTGACTTTTTTTCGGTCACATTTAAATTTATATAAACAGCTGCGAATAGAAAATGTGAAAATTAATATGCAGCTATGGAAATGGATAAAAAATGTTAACACTTTTGAAATTACTAATTAATCAATCATTAATTTTGTCTCAGCTGCAGGCACAGATGCTTATTTAGCAGAGCAGCGCTGCTCCCATTGGCTCGCTAGTAGCAAATTGGGCTTACTAATATCAAAATGTTATAAATCACTTTTATACTTAAAAATTTTAAATACGAATTTCGGTTCAAACTATATAACCAGGCAGAAAAAATCGTCAGCTGAAATTCAGCTGAGCTTTGCCCCTTTTCAGCCTAATTCGTACTAAAAGTCAATCCTAGTTGTATAATAATGCTAGTACTAGGTATGCCGATCATGCTGCTGCTGCTTTGATTCCTACTTTAACTTTCCTTCATTTTTTTTTTCTATATCTTTGCTTCAGTTTAACTGTCTATTTTTTTTTTTAAGATTTTCTTACAGATTTTGTTTTTTTTTTCTTGCTTCTTGTAAATAATAAGAACTTCTCCGTTTTCTTACGCTCTAGCTTATGTTTTAAAATTCGCTTCAAATATTGGCCATTTTCGCTTCGTTTTTATATCAGTTGCTTCGTCAGTTTCTAATGCTGCTACTGCTTCACTAGGTTTTGCTTCGTCTTCTGCAATTTTTACAATTTTTCTTCTGCTATTGCCCTTTATTAAAAATGTCCAATCATTGTTTTTAGCTTATTTGGAATTCCCTTTGGAAATTCAGAACTTACTTAAATTTTTTTATTGCATTTTTTCTCCTTCTCCTGCGACTTTCTCAGTTTTTGCTTCAATTTGGGGCCTTTGTTTTGCTTCAGTTCCCTTTTTATTCATTTTCCGCCTCTGCTACAGCTTTCACGCCAGCTATTGCCCAAGTCTTAACTTTCTTTCCTTACTAGACTCTTATTTGCTGCCACATTAACAGCTTGAAGTTGCATGCAAAAAATAACACAACCCAAAAAGTTTGTCTCAAAACAGCTTGTGTAATTTCCAAAAAGTTTTCACAAAGGAAAAAAAAAAATAATATAAAATAAATAAAATTCCCAGCTGCAGCCAAATGTTGCATGGCAAAATGCTCATTTCATGCTCATAAAATATCATTTCGATCGTTAAAAAGTGTTAAACACATTAAGATCAAGCTGTGATTCCATTTTGGCTGCTTTTTCAATTTCCAGACCCTACACCTCTAGCGGTTCAGGGTCCATTAGCTGCATCAGAATGTATGTAACATGCAGAAGAGGGTGTGACAAATGTCACAAGTTATACGTACTCTGGATTAGCCTGGATTCGTCTGCTTGTCTGCCTGTCTTACTGCCTGTCCGTCTCTCTGCTTGTCTGATTGTTTCTCTACTTGTTCCTCTGTCTTCCGTTTGTCCGACTTTCTGGACAGTCTGCCTGTTTGGTTTCAATCAGCCTATTTGTCTGTTTGTCTAGCTGTCTTCTGACCACCTGTCCGTCTGTCTGCCTGTCCATCCATCTAGCTGTCAGTCTGACTAAATATATATCTATATATATCTCTCTCTGTCTTTACTGTTAATTTCTCTATAGTTTTCTTACAGCATTTGATGAAAGTCCCGATATTGGCGATGGGAGTTACATTGATTTAAAGTTGTCGCAGATACACCCTCAACCAGCAACCGCACGGTTAATAGCTTCGCTTGTGGAAGGGGCGCGGAAGCTTAGCTACCGCATCATATTTGAGTAAATAATAATAATAATTTTTTTTTTTTTGTTATTTCTGCTGCTGCTATGACCAAACAAGTGGAAGGCTGCCAAGCAGCGAGCGACAAGCATCATCAACTTTCACTCATTGCGCAAAATGGGCATAGAAGCAGCGTTTTGGCTGCTGCCCATCCCAAAATATAAAAACAGCAGCAGCAGCAGCAGCAGCAACAACAACAACAAAAGGTACATGCTGTACACATCGAACAAAGCAAATAAGCGTGTAAAATGGCAGGCAAATAATGCGCATTGAGCCAAAATTTACATGCAACGACAGTGTGGCAGCAGTGGCAGTGACAGTGGCAACAACAAAACTACCTACAACGGCCAGCAGTTGGAGGGGCCCGGCGTTGCTTTGTTGTCTGATTAGCTTGCACATTATGTCACCGGACTTAGCATCAAGACCGAAGCCCAAGGCGCTGGCCAACTTCGAGATAAGCCAAGACGTGTCAAGCCCCGCCGAAGGCCATCAAAACAGCTGCTGCCAATCAGCAGCATATTAAGCTGCTGCTGCTGCTGCTGTTGATTGCTGCTGCTGCTAATGCTGGCTAAACTGGCTAAAGTCAGTTGATTTCAGCTCGGCTCAGCTCAGCTCAGCTCGGCTCTGCCTATGTTTGTCTGTGTTCAATTAACTTTCACTGGCAGCGCAAGCAAGCCAACGCCTTTTGATGCCTTTCCAGCGCCCTTTTTAAACGATCAAGTTAAACAATAATAACAATGACAACAACAACCACAACAACAACCATAACAGCAACAACTACAAGCAGTAAACAAATTACACTGCACGCATTTTTGTTTGGTTTTTAACTGTTTTTTTTTTTTATTATTTTGTTTTTAAATTTAATTAATTTGTTTTTTTCTCTCTCTCTTTCTATCTCTTTCTGTACTTTTTATTCGATTAGCGCAGATCTCAGACCTTTTCAACGATTGTGCTCAGCAATTGTCCAATTGTATTGAATGCCTATCGTCTAGCTGCTGGCGAGGGAGGGCGGTGAGCCTACACCAACTGACACTACCATTGATTGGATTATAGATCAAATGCTTCAGTTGTTGCGGTCAAGTGAAACGTAGTCGTGTGGGTACGAGCTTGAAAGGCTCACTGTCTTTGCCATTGTCCATTGTTTATCGCACATATCGTATATCGAAATATACACTTACGCTTTTGTTGATTTATTGCCGTGGGCGTGTCAGTTCCCATAAGCTTATGACAGGCATTGTATTGTGGCAAGCAAGCCAGATTGTCGACACGCAGTAATTGGGTAGCGCATTTTTCTTAAGTGGCTATCGGAATGCCGGCTGTCAGGCCAGATGGACACAAAGTTCACATGAAGAGAATGCCCAATAAACAAAATGTATATTTGACAAATTGAATACGTCATATTAGCTGCACTAGCTGCCTGGCCATAATGCCACACCACTAACCTAGCCACTAGCCGCAAGAGCAGATGAGTAAGCCAGTTGGCTCTGACATCGACTTTGACGTGACAGCTAAGGGCTTGACATGCTTCCCTACTTTCTATGCTAACAATACTTCCAAGACTGCAAGCCGGTTCGGAGTCCAACGAGTCCCCATGTTTCTTGGAGCTTTGTAGCAAACCGAAATCGGACAAGAACCAAGAGACCTAAATCGGCACACATGAAATCTTTCAAGCGTCAAAATCATTTGTTCTTCTTTTAATTCTTAATCATTTTGTTCATCTTTTTAATTATACTTTATCCAAACAGTCCGCAAAATGCGAAAAGTCACGAATTTAAAAGAAAGTTTCAAATTCGGAGCATTTTATTTACTGTTATCTCTGTTCTTCCTATATCTTAGTTACTTATTGTTCCTTCTCTATTTCCGGTACCTACTAAAACTGCAGTTTTTTCTATATCTGCTGAATTTACGGTTACTGCTGCACGCGAAGCACCTTTTACTGCATCTCTATAATCTCTGTATCTTTTGTGCTTTTTGAACATTCTCTACATTCACACTTACTTACTTTACACTACCTTCTATGAGTCCTGTGCATTCTGTGCCTCCTGCATCCTATGTGCCTTCTAATCCTTCAGTACTTTTTGTATCCACTATTTTTTCTGCATTTTCTTTACACATTCTTCCCTCTGTATTTCAAAAACATTGACCTGATAAAACTTTGGTACTTTCTATCTTCTCTATCTTTTTCTTCTTTCTTTCTTTCTTACTATCTTCTCTATCTCTATCTTTCTACCTTCTATGCTTCCTGTGCATTCTGTGCCTTCTGCATCCTATGTGCCTTCTGATCCTTCAGTACTTTCTGTATCCACTATTTCTTCTGAATCTTCTTCATACACTCTTCCTTATGTATTTCATATACATTGACCTCATATACCTTAGGTACTATCTATCTTCTCTATCTTCTTCTTTCTTTCTATCTTCTCTCTCTCTATCTTTCTACCCTCTATGCATCCAGTACATTCTGTGCCTACTGCATCCTACTACTTTATGTATCCACACTTTCTTCTGCATCTTCTTTACATACTCTTTCTTCAGTATTTCATATACCTTCGGTACCTTCTATTCCTCCTTTAATTACTATAATTTTCATGATTGCTTTACCTTCTGAATTTCTTGTATTTACTAGCGTCACTAACCTCTGTGTACCTTTTGTATTTACTGTACCTTTTTCATACCCTGGATTCTGTGTTTCCTATTACTTTCTTAGAAAGAAATAATCAGATTATTCTATATTTTTACTGCATTTTCTATGCTTCTTGGCTCTCCTATTTGCCCTGTATCTACAGTAGTTTTTGACTCTTCCATGCTTCTTGTATGTTTGGTTTTTTTTTTTGTACCTTCTGTACTTCCTATACCTTCTTTCTTCTTTCTTTCTTTCTTTCTTTCTTTCACTGGGCTTCCTGTACCTTCTGAGCTGTCAGTATATTTTGTACGCGTTCAAAAGTAATACCTCCATACCCTTTGTAGTTACTGTACTGACTTGCTTCTTTCATTCTGTGTTCCTTGAACTCTCTGCACTTCCTGTTCTGATTCTACGTTCTGTACACTGAATTTCTTGTAGTTTTGGTATCCATTAAACTTTATACAAAATTTATTGTAATGCTTTCTTTACTTTTGCTGCATGCTGTACTTTTTCAAGCCCTTTGGCTTCCTTTTTTGTAAAATTGGAATTCTTTATAGCAGTTGGATCGCGCGCTATATGACAATCCCGAATAGTCATATCAAATCGGATAGCTAAAGAAAAAAACAAAAACAAAATAAAAAACTGATTCAAAAGAAACTTGTTTCATGCAGTAAAAGGCTTTTCTCAGCTGTAACCCAATAAAAGATAAAAGAAATTTTGCTTGAGGATGTCCGCATGCAAAGCTAATCAAAGAGAGGCACACACACAGAGAGACATACATATACGAACAACCGAATCGGTAGGCAAACAAGGCGGTGGGCATAGGTCGCGTGGTAACCAAGCAGCAACAGCAGTGGGGGAACCGAGGTGGATGCCAGAGGCAAGCTGGCGGCAGCATTCAACATATGCGAAATTTTATTTGCCATATTATTTGGGCGAAAGTGTAAACAGCAAAACGGCAAAAGGCAAATAGCGAACAGGCCGACAGCGCGCCCAAAACTGTGCAAATATGTAACATGCCACGCCCAAAATTTAATGCCAGTACACAAAATGCCTATCGCATACTCATGACTACTAGGCGATGGATGCTGTTACCCACGATTGTTGTGTCTGGCGAGCAAATCAAATAGCATTTTGCGTAATTACACAAGTGCTCAACAATGTAGATTTGCTTTCTGGCGACAAGTTTTTTCAGCTGCCACACTTATACTTATTAGTATTTATATTTACACACACATACACATGCACAAACACACACACACATATGCGTATACTAAGGGTTATGCACACGAGGCTGCTTTGATTTACTCTTCCTGAAGTTTGACAACAACTTGCTTTGCCTGCTTCCACAGACCTACAGTGAGCTACATGGGTTGCCAGATAGGCGTAAAAAGGGCGCACCAGGCGCACTGCGTTAATCAAGGAGTCTATCCAGTTGAGGGCAACGCATGTAACAGATATTTTGCATGAGTCTAGCCGGAACATGCTTGTCTGTCAAGCTGTCAGCAGCCACGCTCTGATTGTTACTACTAGAGTTCTGGAATGCAGACTCTGCCGGCATGGCTTTATGCGCAACGACTTCATAGACCAGTTAAGTTCAGTCTATATAGCGTATACATATGAAATATATAAATAATATAATATAAAGTGGCACTTGAGCAAATCTAGAAGCCTAGTTTAGCAGATTATCTAACTCTTATAGGCGTAAGCGATATGGATTGCCGCCTTTGAACTAAACATTGAACTGAAACAGTGTTGCACAGTGTGATAATTGAGCATCCTTCAACATCGTCAAAATATATTTACTGCATGTGGCAACGCTACGTTAATATGGCAGCCAGGCACGTATCCAGCGTCAAGTCAAGATCAAATCAATCAAATCAAGTCAATTGAATAGGAACACTATTGAATGTGCAGAAATAAATTGCAATATTTTTTTCGGAATGCATAATAAAGGCGTTAAATCAGATATATAACTGGGCTTCAGATAAGACATCAAATAAGGCATATCAAAAATTTGATGGTAAAAATAAGTTATAGTTTATTCAAGTTAATTCAAGTGCTTTGCTTTGGCTCCATTTCGCTGTCAAAGCGATTGCTTGCTGAAAAAAACTCAATTTTAATAACGGTACACTCGCTATGAAGAATTTTAATTTTGTTTGACGTAAAAGCGATTTTATAATATTGGAAAAAAGAAATCATCAACTTTACTTTAGTTTTGTAGAAGTTGTATCAGTTCAAAGTTGCTGTGGTCGTTCAGCAATGGCCATTTTTGAATGGCCATTTCTGAATAACGGTAACAACTGAACTAACGCTGACAACTAAGCTGTTTATTCGCAAAAAATTATTTTATTTAAATTTATTGACTGGCACAGAGTTGACAAACACTTGTCTGCCTCATCATTTGTCAACATCCCTATTCAGTTGGACGCTAGTGTATATTGTCTAGAACATATAGAAGTGGGGCTCGTCTTCATCAGTCATTGTGGCGTCACTAATAATTTTCCTATTAAGCTTGGTAATTTATCTGATTTTTTTCTTTTCAAAAAAAATCCATTACAATAGAAAACTTTGATTTTTTAAGGGGGGTTTCGAATCAGGAACCCCCATGGCTGCGCCCCTGCTGCTAGAGATGTGGCTTAGCTTGCGCTTCAAAAATTTGGGCTACATAAAAGAATTAGCCGAGAATTAGCTGAGAATGCAGGGAAATTATATACATGGATATACTCGCAGCTATATAGACAAGGCTATTCATATATATATATATATATATATATATATATATATCGTATATTGATTACACACATTTTTTGGCTATATAATTTCATTTTGCATTTGGGTTCAGCTTGAGCATTCCATTACTCGGCTGTGTGTCGGCTGGTCTGGCATGCTCTACTCAGTCATTCATGCAGATGATTTTATTATTTTGCTTGTGGCCACATTTGAAGACATTTCCGCACCTTTCGCCTGTTTGCTGATTACTGTACCTTGCTTGTAGATTGTGGACCTAAGCCTGAGCTCCGGCCAGCTGGATTTTTTTTTTTTTTTTTTTTTGCTCTGGTGGGGGCTCTTGATTTTGTTGCTGCATCTTCATCATTGACTGTGTTTACCCAACAGCAGAGATTTTAGGTTTGTGAGTGTGTATATGTGTGTGTGTGTGCTTTAGTTGTATATACAATTTGTTATTGTTGTTGCTGTAGCTCAGTTTCGGTTTGAATTGCACAACGTTGGCAGTCAGTTGCCCAAAGACCCGCTGCACAATGCATAATTGAAATGCAAATACTTCAAAATGGCAGGTAAAATGCTGCAATAACGACAACAATGAAGACAACAACAACAACAACAACAAGAACAACAATAACCAGGCAACACCGAATTGAAGCCAGTATCAGCAGAAGACGTTGCAGACGCAATGTGGCTGAAATGTTTTTGGTCTACTCAAAATGTTGTTGTAGCCAAAATTGAGCAATTGCTATTTTTTTTCTTTCTCCCCTCTTGTCATACCTATTGTTATGCAATTACCTGAATGGACCACTTAGCACTTTGCCATCGCCTTTTACTGGGCGTGACTGCATTAATAATTTCAACAACAGCACAGCCATGTTGCATGCACATAAAAGTAAACTCCTTTCTTAAACTAGTTACTTGTATTTACTTGTGAATGCGAGTCCAAATTTTGGCATTCCTCAACAAGAGCGTTAGGTGAGAGGCGAAAGGTAGGGACAAGTGCCGCCGTCATAAGAAAGGTGTTAAATTACTCAATCACCAGCAAGTAGCGGAGGAAGCAGGCTGTCAATCAGTTCTACAGCCATATGGGCACTTGACAGCTTTTCTGTAGTCTCGCCTGGCACTTGAGTCCCCCCCGCCAGCGGCTAAAAATGAATCCAAAGACAAACGAAAACGTAATTCGAACATTTTTCGAGTAAATAATATCACAAGGCCGAGACAAGAAATGAATTTCTTATTATTTGGGTCGCATAGCAAGAAAATAATACGCTTTCAACAACTCGTTTCCGAGGCACTTGAATCTCCGACCAGCGACTGACAATGACTTCAAACTCAATGGACTTTTAAATTTTATTATTTCCAGTCAATAACATCAGAAGCTTTTACGAAAAATGAAGCCAACCGACTGATTTTACATGCAGAATAAGTTTACCGTAACATAGAACGCTTTTCGATTAACAACAAAAATGGTTTCTGTAGGCGGCTAGAAATGGGCGGCCCGCACACGAAACCCAAAAGGCCCAAACTGGCTTGATAATTTTTCAAGCGCCCAGCCCAGCTCGGCCCCGCACGAAATGTAATTATAAAAAATTATAAAAATTAAATTATTAAAATAAATTTAAAAAAATAAAAAATAAATCAGTTTGACAATAGAAATTCTGTTTACATATTTTTATTTTTATTTAAAAAATATTAATATTATTTAAAAAATTATATTAATCTGGCGCGTCTTCCATTCCAAATATTTCGCGTTGCCGAAAAAGTTCGCTCACTCGTTGTTGGGCAGTTATACTGGCTAAAGTTTTCAAAAGTTCAAGGTCGTCAACTTTTTCCAGAATTTCAATGCTTAAGTCTCGTCAAAGAATATGAGCTGAGAGCGCCTTTTTGGTCAACACATAAGCTTATGGAAGACCGCAACTGGCCATGCCCACTATAATCATACAACAGCTACATAACAGAGGTTGGCAGAGTACAAGAGAGCATCCTCTCTCTTTTGCACCTCTATTCTGCGCATCCTCTTTGGTCGCGCTTAATGCAAAAGTACCCAAATATTTATCTATTTTGCGCTTTTTTTCTGCTAACCAAAAATTTCATCTAAATATTCGGAAAATTCATGAATCCGTCTTCTGAGCGTCACTTGTTCGTACAGTTCAGGCCTTTTGCCGTTATCGAGCTTCTCGTGCCTTGCGTTTTTATCGTGCTTTTGCCCGGGTCCCCACGCCCAAAAATAATTTTTAAGCATGAAGCGCGTAATTTGTGGTACAGACCCGCGGCACCTGAAGCCCGCGCCGCTCGTTCGCTCCATGCTTAGCTCTAATCAATAGCCAAAATTTCGTTACTCATCGCCGCTGCTCCCTGTCAAGTTTTTAGTAATCCCGCTCGACTTGACGCCGACTATTTTCGTAATGCTGACGCACGCTCCGCTCCGCTCCGTTCCCCGAATTGTCTGCGGATGCTTTAAGCTGAAGCAGGCAACTTCGCAGGCGTTGGTCAGTTGCTGGACATCAGCAAACTTGATTCAGTTTCGTTTTAGTCATTCACCGCAGCTTCGGTTTCGAATTCTGGTTCGTAACGAATATACTGCCCTCTGCTAGTGATGTAAAACAATGAGTTACTGGACTGGAATATACTGCCCCCTGCTAGTGATGTAAAACAATGAGTTACTGGACATCAGCTGCAAAGAATCCTTACAGATTGTAGTTCTAGACAATTGTTAGGCCCATTTTTCGAAAGGGTTTAATATGTGCTGTTTTGGTCTATATACTTTGGTTTACGTCTATGTTCGTCTATTTATAGGGACATCAAGGGCTCTAGAGTAGTGAAGCGCAGTTTCAATAATGTTTCAGCATTTTAGCCGGACCTCCAAGATGTTCAGTTGCCTTCGTATAACACATAAGATTAGTGTCAGCTGCATCTGCATTGGTAGCGACCAGCGTGACGACAGGGACCTCAGCTGTGGGAAGCTCTTATAGAACGGATAGACGCACTGGGGAACTGCTTCGAGTGCAGTCTTATCTGACTTACGTAAGAACTCTGCTCAGCGTAGTGTGCTTGAAAATTGACTGCCGACTGATGACATTAATAACAGTAAATATTACGGCTACGGGCTTAGAGACGTCTAGACTTAGTTGTATCCATCAGCAGCCTGTACACTGGCAGAAAAATGGTCAACTTTAGGCTAGAAAAATGACAATTTAGAATCAAAATTAAAACATTCGCTTAAACCAAAAACAATATGGGATCGATTTCGAATAAGAATAAAAAGTAGAATCGAGCAGAAAATATTTTAAATTAAAATAAAATTGACTTATTTCAAGCCTAAAACGTAATAATTTATAAATAATCCAAAAAGTATTTCAAATAATGTTCAATGCTCAAAGAGAATAAAAAATAAAATACATTTTGTCTAAATTAAAGCAGAATATGCTTGAATTTCAAGCTGAACTGGGACTAAAATAAACCAAAATCAACTAGTTGAGTCACCAGCATAAGAATTTCGCGGCTTAAGCCGAATATCGCTGGCATTTTTCTCTCTGTGTACGGTGGCAATGATGGCCTACCCCGGCAATCTCTCTTCACGCAGATGCAGTCTGAATACGGCTGCCAGAGTTGAGCTACCCACAACGAAAGCTGTCACGTACTCCCCTCGCTGTATTGTTGTTGTTGGCTACCTTTCTCAATATTATCTCCACGCTTTTATCAAGGCACTCAAAGGGGGGAGATGAAAAAGAAAATACTTCCCAAAAAAACATTGCGTGATTTATGTAATCGATGGGCGAGCGGGCAGCAGGCAGTGCATAAACTTCCTATCTATGTCACAGTTTGTTTATGAGATTGTTTGGCTTGTTTGCTTACCAGTGTGTTTATTTTTCTGCTTCTATGTGTGCGTGTGTGTCTGTTTGACATACTTTTGCATAATTTTATTAGCGCTACATTGACACAACACACAACAAATTTCCAATAAAAACAAACAATTAAAAGACAAACAAATATCGCCAGCAGCAATGACAGGCAGCAACTTGTGTTGCTCATGTTCAACAGCAATCAGCAACGAGCAATCGACAATAGCAGCAGCAGCAGCAGCAACAATAACAACAGCAGCAGCAGCAATAATGCATTGTACTGTTGATTAAAAAATGAAGAAATAAAATTATTTAATCGCTGAGTTTGCCATAATTTGTATGAACACGCTTTGGGGCAACTATGGAGTAAGCTCTGCGAGTACCAAGCATTGTTATCATTTATCATTGTCGGCATACTGTGTTAACTTTAAGCTGCGAGGGTATGCCAAGCAGTGCTTGCCACTGCTGATGCTATAAATATGTTAGTACTGCGGAAAAATCGAAGGAAGTGCACAGGCTCGAACTTCTCGGCAAACTTATAATTTTTATAATTTTTTCATTGTCCCGCAAGGGTATGCAAATCAGCGCTTGCTATTTATACCAAGGCTGTAGACTGCTTTAAATTCGAAGATTCGAAACTTGATTCAGGTTCGTCTAAGTCATCAAGCGCAGCTTCGGTTTCGAATCCTGGTTCTTAATGACATTACTGCTCACCATCATTAGCACTATTGGTGGTACTATTGATGGTATTATTGACAGTATCGATGCTTCCCTATTCAGGGTACTATCAATAGTCATTACTTTTTTTAATCAGCATTACCAGCAATCATTTTTAGGCACTATCTCAATTTGATATAAAAAAAAACTAGAAAATCTAAAGATTTGAAGAAATTATAAGCATTCTACTTTTTATTAAAAATAATCACTGGTTTGTCAATCTATGAAATTGTAATTGTACTTTTTTAATCAAATTAAACTTTATATCAATTACAAATTTTTTAAATTACATTTCACTAAGCCCTCATAAATTTCCATATATTATTTTTTTATGTTATGCATTTTGTCTTAGATTAAAGTTGAATATATAAAATTTTTTTTCGGGTTCAATTTTGCATGCAAAAAAATAAACTTTGGAGAGAAAAACCAACTACTGTTTCAATAACTCAATAAAATGTTTTACTTTTCTTTAAGCAATTTTACATTACCAACAATGTAGCCAATTTAGCTTTTTTAAAGCTAGTTCTAGCCATTTTGCACAGAAATGTGTGCAAAACTTGCACGTTAAACAAAAAATTGTGAATTCTATTTAATAATATTAAAAAGAAAAAAATCAATCGCATAATAGAATAAATCTTAAATAAATATCGATAAGCGCTTGGAAAACCCTCGGCGAATTTTTGAAGCTAGGTCGCAGCAAAGCGTTGCTATTATCTCAGTCGAAACTTCAAGTGTTGCCACATTAATTTGCAAATCAATTTTACCCAAGTTGCAGATAAAAAGTGCCGTATTTAAAGTAAGTTGGTAGCCATCAGTTGATGCCGTCTTATCGGTATCAGCAAAGAAGAAACAAAACAAAACAAAAAAGAAAGGAAAGAAAAAAAAAACACTCAAGTGGTGAGATGAGCAAATGTAAATGCACACACTAGCATCTATGTAATTGTACTGTGTGTGTGTGTGTATAGACATACGCATACACACATAAGCATATGTGCAGCCAGTTGGACAACTTGTGCTTATCCTTGGCAACTTGAATGTAATCAGCAAGTTGGAAAGTGAGAGGGCCAGCAAAAGCAATGCAAGAAAAATAAACAACAAACCGACTTTTTAGACTTTCCAGAAAATTTTCAGCTGTTGCTGTTGCCTCGCTGCATTGAGGCTTTTATAGTTTTTTATAGAGCACTTTACAGTTGCACAAAAGATATACATTTAGCACTTAAGACCATGATAGTATTGCCTAGCCAGCAAATGCGTCCATCAATGTTAGCCATGGCAATTCAACTGCGCCAACTTATAGGGTATGCTAGGCCTATATGCGGCAACGTAACAATTATGGCTGCCACCCAATGGTGCTCAGCTCGGGCTAGCTTTAACTTGAGGCTGAGAAAAACCCACTGATTTCACTTACTATATACAATCTATGAATTTTATTTTGATGCAGTGCATAGTTTATATATTGGTCTACCTAAACAGCGAATTTCCCTTGAATCGTATGTACAGATCCTGAGTTATTATCCTGGTAACTTTCTTCCGCGAAGCAGTTTATATGCAATTACAAATTGTGTCTTGCATTTGCCGCATATTCAATTGGTGCTGCGAATAAGCATAATTTATATAGCCATATGCACATTCAGGGCGATCGTTAAAAGAAATATCTGTAAGTTGGAAGAAGTCCGTTTTTGATGCCTGCCCCCCTCTGTTCCTGTTCCGCTTTGAAGCACCCAAACATAGACATAGTACTGAACAGACATTGAAGACTATTTCCTCCCCATGCATTTCTTTAGAGCTGCGTCAGCAATTGTTGTAAAAAGCGTTTACCCCTCTGGCTTGGGTTCTTACAAGATAATTCATGATAATAATGATAATCGGTTCCACGGCTGAGTGGTTTAGATGGCAGAGATCTGTGGTTTCCTATCTTCTTGTCGCCTTCACCAGACAAACTAAGAAATTTCAGCGTTTTTATGAAAAATCTGAGCGGTCTTTCAAGTATTACGAGATTACAATTTATGTCAACAGTCTGAGCTTCGTCTTAGCCTGCACTCCACTTAGTTGCTGCCCAGTGAATGTGATCCATCAAAATGGCTTACCGTGGACTTAAAAGTTGGAAATCCTCGTTGGCAGTTTATTTTTTTTGTTTGTTGGCTAGTAATTAAGTCAAGTGCCTACTACAAGTACAAGCTGTTAAAGTAAGTATCCCAAGCTGATTTTTTTATAAACACGCATGCATGATTCCATATTTGCCAGGACCATTAAGGATTGCTGCCGTCTCTGGTTTCTCTTTGCTTTGCTCAACTACGCTCCGCTCCGCTCCACTCCGCTTCGCTGTTACTGCTCCACATCCTCGTGGCTACAACTACAGCTACAGCTACAGCTTTATCTTGATATATTTGCATGCTTATTACTCTAGAGTAGCATACTCTATGCTGTTTGTCTTTTTGTTTCGTTTCTGTTTGTTAATCTGCCTGTCTGTCTGTCTGTCTGACTGTCTGACTGTCCGACTGTCTGTCTGTTTGTTTCTGTGTTTCATCTGTTTGTTGGTTGGCTTGTTTGTGTGTTGCTGTCATAATTTTGAGCATTTAACATGTTTCGCTTGTCAAAATTGTCAGAGTTGTCAACTTGTTTATTGCATTTAAGTTTCATCATGAACGCAACAACCCTCAATGGACAGCTTAATATGTACATATATGTCCCGCACCGCGCACGCCCCTTTCCACTGTCAGTCAGTCAAAACTGATACCCATATGCCAGACATTGTGCTCCCTAGTACGAGCGGTATTTGTGCCAAACTTTGTAGTTTTCCGGGCTCATATCGACGTTGATGAAGTTGCCACTGCTGTGTATACATGTGCATGTGAATGTGTGTGTGTGTGTGTGTTTGCGTGTGTGAACTAACATGTTATCTTTTTTTGCGGTTGCTGTTGCATTGTCATCTGAAAAGAGCAAAACTGTCAAATAGTAAAGCTTATTTGAATATTTTGCTTTACACTGCTTAGCTTGGGTAGCCTCCATCTATGACCAGAGAGAGAGAGAGAAGGAGAGAGAGAGAGATAGAGATTTCTGAGATTTCAGTAGTCCCAATGGAATACCCCAGTTTATCAAAAATACCACATAAACAGCATACAAAGGAAAGCGAGCGAGAGAGACAGGGAGAGAAAGAGAGCGAAAGTCTGGCTTTCTGTGCTACGCAGTTGGCTTGCTGGTGAAAGGTGTCATTCCGATGCAACTTCTACTGACAGACCGTTAAGTTGTCAAGGTTAACCTAAATTGCCAGCGCAAAAGCACATTCTCTCCAATTGGCAGGAAGAGGATTCCTTCTCACGAATCCCTGAGCGGAATATAAATTGTAATTCTAAACTTTGTAATTGTCACTGTCTGGAACGTGTCAGTCAACCCAGAAAAACCGCTAACACTCCAAAAAATTAGGTCTAGGAGTAACAGGATCTAGAACAATGCAAGCATCTTCCCAGCTGAAGTATGTGGCAATCCTATGGCACTCCTGTCAGAGAGCCAAGCAGCTATATCGGCACTCTGAAGTGTGAAAATCAAATCGAAGCTGGTAAACGAAACCAGACCCAGGTTAAATATTTCAGAAGAAACAAACAAACTCTCACTTAGATGGATCCCAGTACACAAGGCTATCAGAGGCAAAGAGCTAGCGGATGAACTAGCGGAAACCGATGCCTCACAGACCGAATCCTACTGTGGCTTAACGAAACCACACAACCCGTTGCCATTAGAGAAAAGAGAAGAAAACTCTCAGATTGTCACACTGGGAGAGTATCCCAGGATGAAGACAATCGAAGATACTCCTCCATTCATACAATGGCAGACGGCTTAAGAAAACAATTGCATTGAATAAGAACTCTCTCAGAATACTGACAGAACTATTTACCGGCCATTGTAGTCTGAGATGATACCTGAACAAGCGGCGAATCTCCGAATCGCGGGTATGTGGATTCTGTTAGAATAAAGAGGAAACTTCTGTCCACATCTTAATGGCATGCGTCTGATATTTGGACAATTAAAGCCTCATTAATAATAATAATACAGCTGTGCAATAGAATCTAACTCCCATCACTCGCTGAGTTAATACCCAACACTTAAAATTTTTAATTTAAATAATATATCGCATGATAGCTTAAAGCCTTAGTTTCTATACCTCACATAAATTAAATCCTTCCCTACAATAAATTGATGATAATAATATTAAAAGCCACATTTAATGATTGTCACCATAAAAAAAAAAAATAAATAAGAAGAAAAAAAAGCTTCTAAATAAAATAAATAAAAATAAATAATAATAATAATCTGCTATTATTTATATTGGCTTTGGCAATTATTCAGTTTAAGTCATTATTTTTAGAGGAAATTAATCATAGTCCTGTTGAAATTGCAGCAACAGAAATTCAGTTTAATGTGCTAATTGTAGAATATCGAAATGGATTGTTAAGCTTGCAATGAATGTTTCATAAACCATAAATAATTTGTAATATTTGATTGGTTTTATTATCTGATAATGACAAAGGATTTTTACGCCTCATTTTAAGCTTAATTTACGTTTAAATTAAGCCTTTGTTAATTTGTTTTGTTTTGAAGGATTGCATTTCACATGTCATCGAAATCAATGAAATGCGAACAAGAACAAAAAACGATTTCGTATGACGAATAATTTTTAATTGTTTTATTCTCAAAAAAAATAAATATATATGTATATATATATATATATATATATATATATATATAATATTGCAGCTTTTTGTGCATTAACAATCAATTTACCTGTTTCCATTGTTCTGGCAATTTTTGTTTTTTGTTTTATTATTATTATTATGATGTTTTGTTTTTTGTTTTTTGGTTTTGTTTTTATTTTTTTTTTTAATTTTCGTTATGTACAAATGTGTGTGTGTGTATGTGTGCGCATTGTTTGTTATTGATAGCCTCAATCCTTTGGCTCTTTTGTTTACGAGTGCAGTTTTTGCTTAAAATATTTCAATGAATTTATTACGCCCTAACAATATATGCTTTTATAGTTGTTGCTTTTGTTTTTGTATTTACTGCGGCTATAAAAACAAAACGTGATTTTTTCTTTTTCTTAACATTTTATTTAAATGCATTTCAATATTTTATGTGTGTTTACATTTATGCTGCCAAATAACTTATGCAAATAGACACACACAAACACCACTTCATAAATATAAATATTAGTTTAACTAACAGCAACAATAGCAGCAACAATAAACATTTTTTTATAAATACAATTTTATAAATGCCTGTGAAACAAGTTAAAGCAATCAAAAAAACAAAAAAAAAAAAAAAAACAAACAAATGAAACCTTTTAAATAGCAGGTTAGTGATGGGTTTCGGCGTCAAAGCCACCTTCCAGAGGATGAAGCTCTTTGTTTTTAGTATGAATTTCTATCACCGAGAGCATTCTGAATAGAATTGATCATTTACACTAGCCTACAAATTTTAGAAAATTTTCTTTGTCGCTTGCAGCTACAAAAAATGTATATATAATGTTAATAAAGCTTTTCTAAGATGATAACTTAATATATATATATATATAAATAATAATAATAATAATAATAAATAAATTATTTTAATAAAATATTTATATATATAATTTTACAACTATTTAAAAAAAATTATAGAATTTAGTTCAACAATGAAAATAATTTAAATTTCAACAAGTTCCTAAAATAACATAAATTTTTTGGTTTTGGTTTTGAATGATTTTTTCAACGAATTTTGTAAACTCAAACTTAAATATATATTTTTCCAATAAGTTTTGAGTCCCAAGATCATTTAAAAATATAGAAAATATTTCTCATATGTAACAAATACTAATTTTAAAATTTATTGAATTCTTTGATTTGCTAGAGTTAGGTTAGGTTAGGTTAGGCTAGGCTAGGTTATGTTAGGTTATGTTAGATTAGGTTAGGTTAGGTAAGGTATGACGGCAGAGGTTAGTCTAACACCTATCATATAGGCCAATGTCAGGCCCACTCTATATTGCCGGGTGATGTTTGTTAATACCCTACTTGGAGTGTTGCTCATGTTGTACTTTTTTAGCTTGGTTTCCTACGAAGGAACGTCCCACATGGACGTATCTCCTATGACACAATATCAGACAGTGGCAGAGAAGCTGTTTTACGCTTTCTTCTGTCTGAAATACTGTCCCTAATATGTCAATAAAAAGTCACATTTTCTTATTGCTTTGTCAAAAAAATATAAAAATCAAACTTTTTAGAAAATAAACTTAAATTAAATATAAAAAAATTGTTACATTTGGCTTTTTCTGTTATTAACTCTCTTCAACATTCACTTAAATCTTGCTATGCTGCGATGACGTCATCAAAAAAAAAAAAAAAAAAATCAAATTTGCTATGTAATCTCTAAAAAAAAAAAAAAACGAAAAAATTAAACAATAAATTTAATCATAACAAAATAAAAATTAAAATTTTCCTTTTTTTTATGAAATATACGAGTTATGCTCCAATATCAGTACTTAATGGCAATGATGGAAGCCCCTATTGACTGGGGCGTGGCACTGACCGTGAAGACATGGGCGCTTCGAAAATGAACCGCTCCAAAATGCACAGAAATTTAATTGTCTTTCTTTAACAAAAATAAAAAATAATAAATAAATTAAAAAATAAAAAAAATAAAGAAGTTTTTCAATATTATTTATGAAAAGTAAAAAAAAAAGTTGAGCATTTGTAAAAATGTTTTGAAGTTCGCAGCAACAAATTTTCATGCTAGGCTGCATAAATTCAAAAAACATTTTATGCTAGTTGTAACACAAAAGAAAAAAAAAAAAACATTAAAACACCAACAACAACAACAACGACAACAATAACATTAAAACAATACAAAATGCAATATGAATATGCCATAAACAAAAACGTTTTGCGATGCAACCAAAATATTTCAACAATGCAATTTCAATACAAATTTCATATGTATATGCAATGCCTTGTACAGTGAACGCTCGAACATGTGAACAGTCACTCATTGTAGATGTGTGCCAAGAAATGAAAACAATTTTAATCTATTATAGAGTACTTTTCAGTACCGAAATTTGAAGCAGCAGCATAAATTCAAAGTTCTCGAACATTCAAAACTGCAAGAGATGCGAAACAAAGGTAATTAAGTGAGTAACAGTGTGCACCAAAATTATACGACTGCTGCTGTATTTGACTTTTTTTTTAAATAACTAGAAAAGTGGACGCTGCTCATGATTAGTTCTCTTCTACTAAAGATGACAACAGGCGCCAGATCTCGGACTTTAGCTTCGGCACTAAAATTACAAGATTCTTTTTAGTCCTCTGCTTGCCTCAAGCTATCTACATGAAGGCTGAAGGAAGAGTAATACAAAAGTTGCTATTCCGCACATTATCAGATAAGTAGCTATACTAAATCATATCCTTTGTAAATGTAATAACTCAACTTGTGCTTAGCTGAGATTATTCAAGATTATTCTCATAGAAAGTTACAATTTTAACTTGGTTTTCCAACACTACTTCCTAGTAGACACGTTCTTTAAGTGACCACTAGAGCTGCCAGACCATTGACCATAAGCTTTAAATATTTTTCAAAATAAATATTTTAGCTGTTATCAAAACCGTTATAACCCGCTTCCATGTTGTGCAGCTGCTTGCCTCTAATAAGTTTGCTGTAACGAGCGCTCACTGTAATACACTAAATGTTTGTCGTATAATTTTATTGTTATTGTTTATGAGTTTAATATCGCATATGGTTTTATGGTTTTCTGGCAAGTTGCTTATACAAGAATTTTTGCTGACATTTCGTTTTCAATGTTTGTGGTCGCAATTCAAAGGCAGGTGAGAAATTTCTCAGCGCAACAACAAACAGCAGCGGCATAAACATAACAAGGGCAGCCAAAAGCAGCAACGAAACAAGCAGCGGGCGTGGCATGCGTTTAATTGAGGTCATTGTGGCATGTTGTTGCAGCATGTAGGCAGGCAAGGCAGATTGTGCCAGTGCCAGTGCCAGTGCCAGTGCCAGTGCTCGAAACGTGGGCATCGAAAGTGGCTGGGCAACAAGTGACCTGTTTACACATCTTACAAAGCTCATAAGCAAGCGCAAGCGAGCGGCAACAGAATATTGACAAAATTCCAACGCACGAATACCAATAAATGAACTGTAAAAAAAAAAGAAACAACAGCAGCAAAAAGCGCGCGAGCAAGCGAGATAGCTGACAAGCTGCAGAGGGGCGCGCGCGCGCTCGCCAGCCTAGCTCCAAGTGGTAAAAGTAACGCGTCGCGTCGCGTCGCATCGCATCGCGAGCCACAGCTTGGCCCGACACGCTAGCACGCTTACCTCTGCTGGTTACGTCACAAGCAGCAGCTAGCGCATATCAGCATGGATGGGGCAGCACTGCTGACGCAGCTCGTAAAACCTGACTTGAGAGCAGTGCTGCCAATGCTTGAAAGCGCTCAAAAGCTAGAAAAAGCCAAAAATACTTTTTAGGAGGAGATAATTCAGCAGGAGACAATTCATCAGCGCCTCCTAGAGCCAACAGCAATTACAGTCACCAAACCAGCCAAATACATTGATATTTATACCGAAAAGCGTTGTTGATTTTGTCACAATAAACACGAAAAATAACAGAAATATATAAATTAATTAAAAATAACAAACTAAACAAAATGATTAATTAAGTTTCACCCAAAGCAAACAAATCAAATAAATAAATAAATCGAAATGATTAAGATACATAAAAATCACTTTAACGGCTTCAATATCTCGCCTTAGCCAAGATCAAACCATTAAACATTTTCTTGCAGTGTAAAACAAAAAAGTTAAAAGCTGAGCAAATATTTTAAGGCGGGCAGAGCAAAATCTAATGGACGTATAACGCCACCGAATCACTGATCCAGATTGAAGTTTCCAGCATAATATGAATGGAAGCACGAAAGGCAATAGGACTGAGAAGACTTACAAAAAAAAAAAAAAAAAAACGTTTCAAGCCGATCATGAGAATTCCATGAACATTCTTATGCATCGTCGATAGGTTGGCATTTTCCTGAATAGCCTTTAGAGTTGATTGTAATCCCGCTGCCATCTCAAAATGCTGCCCTTTTATAGGTATTTTCTTAACGGGGGACTCATATCGGTGCTGCAAACGGAGGCTAAGTGGCTAAGCAAGGTAGCTGCTCATAAGAACGGAGGTGTCAACGGGGGCGTTGCTGGGCAATGCGTACTCCAAATTTTTACATTAGTCATTAGAAATTTCGTAATACTTGCCACGAAATTTTTACAAGTTTAATCAAAATTTGAGTATTATTTCGTTTGCAGATTATTGTTACACAATTTTAAATGGAATTAGATTAAGAGATTAAGAATTAAGAGATGCCGGACTATATAAGACCCTACACAATATTAAGAACAATATTTCAATATTAAATATTTCAGTTACTGGATAGGCGTGGCAAACAGTTTTAAATGATTATTTTTTGAGCCTACCTTTTGAATTTAGTGAGTCCAACGAGAAACTCGGAGTGCTTTTCAATAACGAAAGTTTTGCAGAAAGTGCCGAAATGGCAGCACTGCAACCAAGCTTATCTGGACAGCGTTGAGTTGGGCTCAGCACAGCTCAGCTGAGCTATGCCATGTTGAGGGCTGAGCGGCGTCGTCTCTGTTCTTTCTGCTGTGAGCATCGCATTGTTGTGGCTTTGCGTCTGCTGCACTCACCGAAAATTAAGATGCATTGTCACAGATAGGCAGATACAGATGCAAAGCTTGTTGAGTTGTGGGAGGGCAAACAAGCAGTGGGGGGTAGGGGGAGGAGCAAACTACTACCTGTTTGGATTACAGATTAAAAATTTTCAAATTGTGACATTGTGCGTGCTGCTCATGGCTCATGGAGAAAGGTCCGCCGTATGCGTAGGACAGATGCCAGGCGACGACAAGCCAAATGGTATAGGTGATGACATCACTTGTGTAATTTTGTTGTGTGTACATGACAAGCGGATTTGCATCGAAACGTGCAACAAATTTACAAGATAATCTACACCACGACGAGTGGAGCGCTAACACACAAAGATACATCACAGCCAGCATGGTAACAGATAGACGCATAGACAGACAGACAGAGATCGACAGCGAGAAGGAGGGAGAGAGACAATCTCATTGCCGCAATTTACGCATAAAAAAACATTTACAAACGCACTCAGCACAATACGAGTGTGGCAACAGCAGTAGCCGTGCCTAAGAGCTTGCCGGGCCGAGTCACGCATTGGACTAACCTCGCGCTGTCAGTGCTGTCCGGCGAGCCAACAGTTTTGGGAAATGAAACATGAACATGTTTCATATTTATTTTGCATATCCTCTAAAGGCATCTTTATTTTGATTTTTCTTCATTTTTTCTCTTCAGCTTTCAACAATTTCGCTGTCGTCTTTTACGGTCACTTTCTGTTGTCAGCCAGTGCCCAGTTGCCTCGTATTGCAACAGCTCAATCAACGGGCAGCAGCAGTTAATTAAATGAAATTACCTTTTTGTTGCTGCCAAATAAAAATGCTTCAGTTTCAGCTACATCAAGCTTAACCAGCCCTCTCTCTCTCTCTCTCTCTATATATATATATATATATATATACAACTCTGTGCTGCCACAGTGTCACACTGATCACTGAAAGCGGCTCTGAAGCGGCGGCATTGCAACTGCTAACTGAAATGTCCTTTTTTTTTAAAAGCCCAATCTAATGCCAGGCATGCCACTTGAGCTGCCTGTAGCAATTCAGAAAGGAATTCTTGTGGCGTAGCCCAGCCTGAATATCCTTACGATATAATTTTATATATGACTCTGAAGCTGAAAAATCTAAAACTAGTTAAAGCTTTGCGGTTTGACTGAGCTATGCCAGGAGGCAGTCTTCCTATGGAATTACGCTGTCTCAAGGAAATTCACAGCCAAAAAAAACAGCCGAACAGGGTACCTAGGATATAGGCAAAAGCAAAATTTTCACTTGCTTCTCATCTGTGCAGTTTCTGCTAATTGTCAGCAAATCTCGTTATTACCTTTTTCTAGACATAACTTTATAAGAAGAAGAAACTACAGAACGAAGCAAATCTTGAACGATGCGGCTTCAAACTAGTGATATGGTATATCGGCGGAAAACTACTTTTCGGAAAATGGTTTACTAGATGGAAGAATATGTTCCACTGCTTCAGTGTATATTGGTTATGTAACTGACCCCGCTTCGATTCACTATTCAAGATAGCTGATATTTATACACAGTCCAAAAAACTTATGCAGAACAATTACGTATTTGAGATCGAATCGATCAAGTCACAAAAGTCGTACCAGAAAGCTAAGAGTAATCACAGGACACTGAGCCAACGGGGTTGCTTACAACGATTTATGTCGAAGCCAGAGTTGGGCATGAATTTATTTCGTAGTTTCTTTAGCCGCAGAGAGCAGCTCGAAACATCTGTCCAAATTTGAAGTGCTAATGTGGGAGAAACACGAACTCGCCACAGTCATCAGAGCAGGTCCCTTCAGACCAAAATTGAGCGGCGGTATTATATCTATTGTATCTAAAATTTCTACAGTTTCCTAAAGAGACGCAACCTTGTATAGCAAGCCGTTATGTGAAGCAACTGCCAGAGAAAGGGAGAATCATCTGCAATTGGTAGCTCTACTGGCTACCTTTACTATAGGCTTATAAAAAGTCAAACGATAATTGATGTATAAACCTGAACGAAGCATTTGCATGAATATCGATAAACTACGAATATTAACTGATCTCGATACTAGCATGTGCTTAGGCTGAAATTGTTTTTCGAAAAGCTTAATTATTTTTTGTTTGGTCACTTTCTTACTCGAGCTCCTCGCCTTGACACTTGTTCGAAGACTTTATAGGTCATATCGCTCAACCTGAGTTGTAGCGCGAGCTATAGATGCACTTGAAAGTTGCATGGATACTGATTGTAGACACAGATTAAGCGGGCATTACAAGCGCTCATTTAATTTTGATAGAAGCTTATCAAATGGAAGGCAGTCGTCATGCCACACTGTGGGGGCCACCATCCATGTGGAGCTCAGGCAGCATGCAGCGTGCGGCATGCCAAATGTGCTTTGCTGCACTGTGCGTGGCGGACAGGCGGCAGTCGGCAGTCGCAGATGGGTCAGTTGGTCAGTTCAACAGCAAACGAAATTGAAACACTTTTACTCTTCACTTTGGCGTTTCGCTTTTGAGCAACAACAATACCACTCGCAACAACAAATACTATATATAAAATTTCTGTTTGTTTTATGCGCATAATTCGAAATTTATTTTTATGTCTTATTAATTTTACATAAGCGGCCAGCTTTATGGATGCTGCACGCTTATTTGAAGCTGTTTCCGCATCGCTGGGAACGAAAAATCCAAAATAATTCCAAAGAAAGAAAAAAAAAAAAAAACCAAAAAAACGAAAAAACAACAACCTCCATTTGGTGGCTCTGCAATCGGCATCAATGTTGAGAGATGAAGCAATTAAAGTGGCCAAAGTAAAAGTTGAAAAGCTTTGCAGAGTTTTGAATTTGTTTTTGTTTTTCTCTCTGCTTCTTTCTTGTTGCTGCTTCTTCGAATTTTTTCCACATGTGTCGCGCAGTTGCAATCGTCGCTTGGGCGCCCTAACAAGCTGCCAGCAGGTGGCAAATTACACACAATTCTCAAAACTCGAAACTTTTTTCCCATTTTCAATTTGGAAAAATACAGAAAACATTTCCAGCTGATTTGCATCAAAACGGTACGTTTTCAAACAATTTAGAAAAAAAAAGAAGCTAATCGACAAGCAATTTCGTTTCGCTTCTTTCACATTAAAATAGTTTTCTATATTTATTTATTTACTTTTCTGTTTCGATCTGATGTCCGACTGAGTTTTGCCAATCAAATTGTCAAAGACAAGATATTTTCGGGTGGGTGGCACTACGACAGACTTTCAGAGCTGTCAGAGCACATTATTGGGACACACAGGTTGTAGTTGAAGTGTGCGGACAAGCAGCTGCGCTCCACATGCGTAGGTGTGTGATCTATGTGTATGTGTGTGTGTGTGAAAGCAAATTGCCCTACATTTCGATTTGCATATGAAAAGAAGTTAAAAAAAAAAAACAAATAATAATACATAAAATTAATAAATTAATAAGTGATTCTGCTAAAGACGGGAGTGCCAGACTTTGGTATACACTATAGCTGCACAAACGATTCATTAAAGTTTCCTTAGCTGCTGGCCAAGCGCCTAAGCGGAATTTTCTATACCTATATATAAGGTCTATATATGGACAGACCACGCCATTCCTGCTCCAGCTGCTGCAAATCGTCGAGAGCCTAAAAATTACTTTACTGACACCGAAATGACTCTTGTTTCAAGTACGATTTGTCTAACATTGAAAAAATGCATTTTAGACTATTTGAATTCATTTCGGTTTCGGTTCGGCTTAAAATTCAAAAATATGCAGCTTCAATTAAGACTAAATGTAATCTGATTCTGCTGACAAAGCAAAGCCGATAGCCGAGAGAATCGATTTTCTTAGGATCCCAATCAAATCCCAATCCATTTAACTTTAATTTTAAATTAATTAATTTCGACTCTAGTAAGATTTTGACTTGAAATTAGACGGCTTAATTTGAGATTTTTTCTGCTTCTTTTAATATTTGTATTCTTTTTTTGCGGCATCTGTTTTGATTTTGGCTCGAGAATAAAATTTTACCAAATTTCGCAGTGAAATTTAAAATTTTGATTTTGATTCCCAATCTCTATAAATTCTATTGGGGAGCGTGGATTATAGCTAATTTGCTTAATTTGTAAGCAACATTATTGATAGAATCTTAGAGATTTGCTCATCTATACATGCGAATACATAAAAAGTTTGTTATCATACATTTTTCAAATGTAAATAATATTTTCGGAACTTGTGGTGCCAATTTTGACTGTCAAAATTAGCAGCAAGCAGTACTTCTAGATTGTTTAGCAAGAGCTTACGTGAAAGGATTACATTAACTTAGTTTATATGAGATCAGATTCGATTAGTTTATATTAGATTCAATTTGACTAGATAGACTATTTAGGATTATAATAGAGAACTTTTTAGGCTGATAGAACTTGACCTACTAAGGCCTATAAGGCCTAAGCTTATCGCTTACTCGCACTGCTGGTTGCACCACCCTATACGACGAGTTGTATTCTCTATGGAGCCCCAAAATTGTATTATCGCTTAATCGCACTCATTACTGAATCGCTCTGTACAAGTTTCAGCAATCTTCTGAAGCTGATGCTGATCAACTCTGCAGTGTTTGTGGTGCTGGCTTTGTGCTGGTGTATAGGTATGGCTAAAAGGATATAATCAGAATTACTTGAACATTTTTGTATTCGTTTAAATTACAGCTTTTTGTTTTTAGCAAAACAACTGAAGTGAGCAATATTGCAAAGTTTTCTGCATTCACAGATACAACACAAGTTGGAATATTTCATTTTTTGATATTGACACAGCTTGCAAATCTTAAGTAGAAGTACAAGTAATTTTTCATAGAAAATGCTGCAATCGAAGCTTGAATTATATTATTTTTGACTGACAGCTTTCTACTAGAAATTTCAGCTTTGAACATAAAAATATAAATAAACAAATAATTATAAATAATAAATAAATAATAAATTGAATAAAAATATACATAAAAAGCTATCAATAAATTCAATGAACACAGAATCTTAGGGCTTGTAGCTACTTAGTACTCGAATGCTTACTGTGCATCTTTTTAAAATATATTTAACCTAATACAAAAATTTATTTATTATATAATATAATATAATATATAATATAAAATATAAATATATAATATATAAATAATATAATATCATTAAAAACAAATATATCAATATTGAAGCTAATATTGCGTTGCAGAGCTCTAGCGACTAGGCTTTCGGCTGCAAAAAATAAACAACAATTATGTTAATTAATTTTTAATGGTTTTTAAGGATT
>JBANCW010000067.1:4458-15071 GCA_037040085.1 Colocasiomyia kotana | reverse complement strand
AACGCGTGGTTCTGATTCAGTTAGATTTTTACTATAATGCGCCAGCGCAAATTGGGCTATTTGAGTGGGATAGAAGTAGCCCCGTTTTTCCCACTGTGTGCTGACCGGCACACCCTCAGCGGCACTGATGCACTTAACTCGATCCCGCACCTCGACATTGTAGTTTTCAAAGTACATAAACACACCACGCGCATCATATTTTCCTTTAGGAAGATTAACCTTCGAATTACTGTGCATCCAATTGAATTTCGCTACTCGATTTTCATCGCTACCGCTCGTTGTCACTGCGCCACTTATTTCAAAATAATTGCGCAGAAATGAAAATGGCACATACACTTCATTGGAGTTCTCATCACGCTTACAGTGTATACTGTACTCTTGATTGATGTTGCATTCAATATCCTGCAGAGCCTTTATGTCTGTTTGATGGCCGTCAGTTGGTATAATTTCGCTAATACCCGTCGAAAAGTGCTGTCGATCCAGATGTCGCATAGAAACACATATTATTATGACGACAACGGTTGCGATTAGCACCAGTAGCAATGCTTTTAGATTCAATCGCATTATTAAGAATACCAGTGGTTCACGCTAAAACATAAACAGACCAATTAATATATCTAATATCAGTCAAAATACATACGTATGCAGTTACAGAGTAGAGGTAATAACTTTCTACTTACCTTGGTGCTTGAAGGCTTACGATTCAATTGGTATTGCGGCTGTTGATGGCAAAATTGATCCCTGTTTATTAGACGGACGGGCGCTGTAACACCATCACTGGAGTTGGTGTTCGCATTTACAAGCAATGCTGAGTGAGCAGACATTGATTTGTGCTGGGCCCAGTTAAATTAAAGTCAGGAGTATTGTTCGCAAATTCTTATGATTGTTTTTTACATGTGGCAAATTCGATATTTAAAAGAAAAACGGCAAAATTATTTTTGTATATCTGTCTGCCTGTGAAGGCATTATAAATAACTCTTAAGCATAAATAAAGTTACATACATGTGAACACATGTACATACATTTCGTTGGCAGCAAATATATCACTATGATCTCGTTTGTCAAATATTGCTGCAATTGTATCGAAAACTATACATGAATTTCCACACACCTGCACATTTTGCATAATTCATCGAGTCAATTTATGTTTATCCATATGACTACGACTGACAAACGGACAGGAATGCATATATATATATATTTATTTAGTTGTAATAAGGGTTTTTACAATAAGCTTAAATGCTTAATGCGTTTTTCACAGATTTTTTATTTTTTCTCCATTGCACACACAACTAACTGCAAACAACTGCAATTGGGACAGCAGATGGGCGATGATGCGTTTGACAGCTTAAGAGAGTTGCCATATCGTTAATAGAGCTATAAATGTAAACAAATAATTTATTAAATAAGTGCAAATGGCGAAGTATTTTAAATTTTAACCCATATCTTTCATTTTAATGCTTTCAGATTAATGTTCATCTTCAACAATGCAGCTTTAATTAACAAAAAACAATACATATACCGACATAATAGTCGACAGCCCTAATCAATGACAAATCAATAGTTGTTTCTTGTTTACAATATTCTCAGGTAGAATCACATCTTTAAAAATGCGTTTAAAATAGCATTAAAATAAATTTATAATGCGTAGATATAGTTATAACATAAGTGCAATATGTCTGGTGCTCTGCACAGCGCTGGCACTGTGCATCGCCTCGAATGGTGATCGCACACAATTCTTTCACAATTGTCGTCAAAATTGTGAGCGACAAAATTGTTCCGCTGGTAAGTTGTTCACTTAAAATTTTATAGAACATGAAGAAACTAGATATTCAGATATTTAAAACCAAATATAGCACAATATATTTATGCATATTCATCTACAATTCATCTACAGATGGTATCGAAATACAAGAGCAGGCTATAAAATTTTATAAACAATCCATATTCGATCAAACGTTTCAGTGGACATGTGCTGATGAATGTCAGTATGGTTGCATGTGGCGAACGGTCTTAGCTTTTCTTGAGCGGGGTTGGCCTATACCACAATTTTATGGCAAGTGGGCGTTTCACACTATTAACGTTTGTATATCATAAGCTAATAATTTTTTACATTACAGGTAAATGGCCGTTTTTGCGACTAATGGGGATGCAAGAACCAGCATCCGTATTGTTTTCAGTTTTGAATTTTATTATGCACTGGCGCATGCTGAGTAAATTTCGACGTGAAGTACGCCATGATAGTCCGTGCTATAAGCTCGCCTACATTTTTGGTATTGTAAGTGTTATATAATTATAAATTATTTCATAACCGGATCATATTCATATTTACTCTACTATTTGCTGCTCTTCGGCTTACTTTAGACGTGTCTCAATGGATGGGTTTGGTCTGCCATATTCCACACCAGAGACTTTCCCTTAACTGAATTGTTGGACTACGCCTTTGCATACTCCATTGTATTATGCACACTTTATTGCATGATTATGCGTATGTTGCATCGTTATTCATTGTTTCTGCGAGGAGTTATTACATTGGCTTTTTTGTCATATTACATAAATTATTTTGCATATCTGAGTATTGGTAAATTTAACTACGCCCTTAACATGAAAGTAAATATCATAACCGGCGTAATATCAGCCGTGGGTTGGTTTATTTGGTGTCATCAAGTGCGATACCGTCGACCCTACTATAAGCGGATGGTGCGATTCTACATTCTTTTTGCATTGGCGATGAGTTTGGAGTTACTCGATTTCCCGCCGATACTTTGGGTCTTAGATGCACATGCACTATGGCACTTAGCGACTGTGCCCTTAGTTTCACTTTACTATGAGTAAGCATACAAATGCTGTATACATTTCATAATTAGATTTCTGATATTTTGCCATTCTCTTCATTGCAGCTTTATGATTGAGGATTGTAACACATTACGAAAGGAAAAAATAATTACAGATGCCTATGCTTTTTACGACAAGGAACTTTAGAGCTTAACTTGCGTTTAGTTCTAATTCAGCTGGTACGCTTGAGTCTACATTCGATTTATGTGTATACCATTTACAGAAATGCTTCGTAACTTTATTACGTATAACAAGAATAAAACTACCAATTTACATTTGTCCACATTGTGAAATAGTTACTGGTAGCTTAGGTTTATTATTTGGACCTGTTGGCACGTTCTCAATTTTGCGCATTATCAGTAAGCCATCAAGTACTCGTCCGAACACTACATGTTTATTATCCAGGAAATTACATCTGGCACATGTTATGAAAAATTGACAGCCATTGGAGTCTTTACCGCTGTTAGCCATAGCCAGAAGCCCCGGTGAATCGTGCTTTAATATGAAGTTCTCATCGCTGAATGTGTTTCCAAAAATGCTGGTCACACCAGTGCCATCACCCTGTTGCATTTTTTGTTTTTTTTTTTTTTCTTTTAAAACTTTGTTTTAAAATGTTTATACACTCACTCACATGTACAAAATCGCCGCCTTGTATCATAAAATCTTTTATGACTCTGTGAAAACTGGCGCCTTTATAACCGATGGGCACTCCATCAGGTCGGTATTCGCCTGTGCAGAGTTGTCGAAAATTCTCAGCGGTCCGTGGAACAGTATCCGCAAACAACTCAAATATCATTCGGCCAATTTCCTATTTATAAAAAGATATTTATTAGAATTTGTCTTTATATGCAACTCTACATGTTATTGCCCAGTTAAGACACGTACTGTGGTGCCCACTGCTATGTCAAAGAATACAACTGGATTGTTTGAGTTTCGTAATTGCGATTGTATTTGGTTCCAATTAGGCATCCTTTATTACTTATATATATGTATGTATTTCCAAAAAATCCAAACGAAATGTAAAATTCTTCGTGACGCGCCGGTGGCTCTGGCTTTTGTTTACGTTTTTTGACATTTGCTGCATCGATAAACGTCTGCTTTTACAATATCGATAATCCAAAGGCCGGCATAGTTATCGTTTTATTACGCACGTGAGGTTTTGTTTATATTTAATAATTTTATTGCGCGTATTAAGTTGAGTGCAGGTGCTATTGTGAATTTATTAATTAATAAAAGCAACATATAAATTTATTGACGACGACAATAAAGAAACAACAAGCTGACTGTGAATGCAGCTGGTGTTTAGCTTTTAAGAATTAGAACGGTCAGATTGTCAATTGTCAAATTACAGTGGTAAGTTTATTAACAAAATTTACATATTGAGTGTCGCTACTACGGACATGCTCATTACATGATGATGTATTTTCTGTGAAAATGTCATCCTTTTATTATAAAGACTCTAGGTGTGAAAACATTTAAAATTTTTCTTCTGAGTAAACCATGATTGCAGTAAACGAGCGACACTGTATTGCAAGTTATCCAGTCTATGTCCTATTCCCTCTTATCTTAATAACTTTTAGGAACACTTGTCAAAATATTATTATAAACACTTGAGTGTCACACGACACTTCCGATACCCAAAACAATTGACTGTCTGGTCCGTTACAAAACAGTCCCTCGTAATTAACCCAAAAGATTACGTTAATCAAGAGTTTTTCCAAGAGGGTTTGATGGTAACATTGCTTATGTTATCATATCGGCTGTCCGAAAATGTAACCAAAACCAATACGACGAAACTCTGCCCGAAAAATAATAAGAAAGACGAAGTACTTAATAAGAAATATGGGTTATGCGTGGAGCTACGTAATTTAATGCAGTTTTGTGAAACATACGATCGCCAGTAACGCTGATTGGTTCCTCCATTCCAGTTAGTAAAATGGTGAAATACCTGGAGTTGCCCCTCACATACGACTTACTTGGAAGCATTACATCAAAGCAAAGTGAACGCAGCTCAACGCAAAGACCACAAAAATGCACTGCCTCTTAGAAGCACGTTCCCAGCTAATACTAGAAAACAAAATACGGCTATACAAGATGTGGAACAGCTAGCAAGTCTAACATACAAACTCTGCAATAATAGCAGTCAAAATTCTTAGACTTCTAGCTGCTCCTTGGTAATGAAGAATGATAACGTCCAGAAAAACTTCAACTTTCCTTTTGTTAAAAATGAAATAAAGATAAATGCAGTGAGATACTATTTACAACTAAATAGACTACGTAAGCATCAAAATAACTTGTCACTTAAATTCTTAGATAAGAAAAAAAAATTTATTAGGAGACTGAAAAGATTTCACGCCCTGGACCAGCGACACAGATTAGCCATGTGTAAATAGGAAAATATATGGATAGAGTTCACTAGAGCTCAAACCATCCTCTTGTTTTGTTAAAATTTTTTTTTACTCATTTTGTTTATTATCTAGTATGAGACGGACTGGGAATAAAACGTTAAAACAATGCGACATTCACAATCAAATTGTTTATATTTTATTACAAGCGATATTATTAGCGATAAAATTTTTAGGGGCTGTTTCCCTTTGGCTACGCAATTTTTGAACCGACCCGCGTTCCGTTTATAAATTTGTTTTCTGCCTTTTTTTTTATTGATTCTGTTCCGATAGTGACAACTTAACGATAAGTTAATAAGACAAATCTTATTTTAAATACTTAATCTAGAACTGAGTTTGATTATATGGCTGTGCCGAAATTTTGAATGAATATTTTCCTTTTTTATACTCTAGTTCATACTTCATGTATGGAAAATATGGTTTTTGTATAGATTTTCATTTCTCATATGCCACTTTTTACCATTATTAAATTAAGTTTATTATGCTTAAGGAACTGAGTGCTAGCTACGGAAGCCTAAGACTCTTTGGATACATTATTTATTTATTTATATTTTTTTTTTTGGATGACTAAATTATTTTAACTAGGTTGCAGCATAGGAAGTATTTATAGACAGTCTGTATATTTCAACGGGAAATTTCTATTGCGAAGTTTGATGATGATTGATGATTTTAATATATAGTCCTATATTCCTCCGTTACATTGTGCTTGTTGTATGATATTCACGTTGTTAGTACTAGTATTTTTCCAGAGTTCTGAGCGATAATATTTTCGACCCTTAAATATTTGTTCTTTCAACAAATATTTTATTATATTCGTGAGTAAAACAATATGCTTATGTTATTTGTTCAACAGATAAACTCTTATTTATTGATAAAAAAAAAATAAACTCTTCATAAACGGATCATGCAGTATTTTTATTATAACAATGTTATGTATCTCCTTCACTTAAAGAATATTCATATATATTATATGATATATATAATATATATTAGAAGAGCCAAAATATTGGAAAAAATATACATTTATTATTATTATTCTTTTTGTTTGTTATTTATTTATTTATCTCTTCAGAGAAAACAAAGAGAAATTTTGTTCTAAAAAAATTTAAGATGCTCTCTTAATGTAGCGCCCTCTTGATGTGTTGTGTATTATTTACTGTGTAGCATTTTTTAAATATGTAATGAGTATGTGCTTACTGATGGTAGAATATGTAATATAAATAGGTGATTTTAGCTGCAACTTAAGCGCTAAAGCATACTTAAATATAATTGTTATCAATTATGTACTGCCTCATTTTAGCTCTTAGTGAATTCTAAAACTACAAATATGTAAACTCGTCGGTATACTCAATTACTGGCTTCATCAGTGTCCACATCTGCAATGCCCTTGAGTGTGGCGTTATTATTATTATTATTGCTTTTGTTGCAGTTGTTGTTAGATTCATTTTCCGCCGTTGCTTGCATGAAACTTTGCTGCAGGGTCTTTGGATCGACGACAAAAATGGGTGTGCAACCATCCATGAGGTGTTCGCTTTGGCTTTGATACACCTCACGTGATATGCTGCGTGTAAAGGAAAATCGCAAGGACTTCGTGCGTGTCAACTTCTTCTTGATGGGCGGCTTGCCTGCAACAGGTGGCAATGGCTCTGAATTGTTGCGCTCTATTTCAGGTGTAGTGGGTAATGAGCCCGCTTCCATTTGACAATCACGCATTATTTCCTCTGCCAAACATTTAATTTGACTCCATGCTTCGACAATGTCCCTCTCCGTGGCATGCTCATAGGTCACACAGAATCGTATCACATATCTACCATTGAACTTGGCAGGAGTCATGTGCATTTTGCCCGAGTGATTGATTTGTGCTAGCAAATTGTGATTAGGCTCGTCATCCGTTCTATAAATTATATAGAGGAATACATATTTAAAATGGAACTCGCATAATCAAGATCCAACTTACCTCATGCGGAAGCAGACCAAGCCGAGGTGCACATCATTTCTGACCTCAAATCGATCGTCCTTGCGCACCAACATCTCAAATTTCTTGGCCAGCGCCATGTGATTCCTTATGTACTCCTGCAGACCCTTTATTCCATACGAGCGAAAAACAAACCATAGCTTTAGCGCACGAAAACGTCGGCTTAGAGGAATGCCATAGTGCCTGTAGTCAACGCCGTTCATGTGGTCGTGCTGCAGATACAATGGATTCACATTGAGCGCGCTCTTCAGGTTCATAACATCGCGCACCCATAAGGCAGACGCATCGAAGTTGGTTAGCAGCAATTTGTTTGGATTTGTGTTGAATGAATCGGCATACTCCAGACCAGCAGAGAAGACTCGCATTTCAGGCAAAATGAATGAGTTGCCAGCATAGGCGCCATCCACATGCAACCAAATGCTTCTCACCTCCCGACAAACTTTACCAATCTCTGTGATGTCATCAAAAGCGCAGCCGCCGGTGGTACCAACTGTAGCCACTACAAAGAATGGCGTCAAGCCGGCATTGACATCATTTTGTATGGCCTGCCGCAAGAGATCTACACGCATACGTCCATGCTCATCAGTATCGATGAGACGCAGTTTGACCAATGCCATTTTAGTGGCCTTCTCCACGCACGAGTGCGCCTCGCGACTGGCGTACGCAATCAGATGGGGCAGAAAGACACTGTCATGCACTGTTGTTTGGCACTTGAGTTCTGTGATGGCACGCGCTCTCGCCGTGATTAGCGAGACGAGCACGCACTCCGAGGCGGAGCCCTGCAAGGCGCCACCGCCGGTGCTGCCTGGTGCATCTGAGAAAAATGCCTTTGGCAGACCCAGAGCCTTGGCATACCAGTTCATTACAATGGTCTCCAGCTCGGCGGCTGCTGGACATGAGGCCCATGAGAAACCAATGGAGCCGATTGCGCTGCTCAACATATCACCCAATATCGAGGGAAACGAGTTGCCCGATGGAAAATAGGCAAAAAACTTCGGATGATTCCAGTGCACAATGCCCGGCATGACCTTCTGTTCGAAATCCTCCAGCACATCTTTAAAATGTTCAGGCGCTTGTGGTGCGTCGGCTGTAAACATGGCAAGTAAACAAATTCCATTAGTTTCAATTCCATGGGCCACTAACATGTCGCGCTGCTGGTGCCATGGCAAAAATAATGGGCTTTAGCTTTAGTCAGTGGTCAGTGTATCTTTAGAATTTCGCTTGCCACCTAATGCTAAAAAATATTTTGTTATAAATTTATTTCTTTTAACAGTCGATAGACATACTAGGCTACACGGAGTTCAGTGCGCATCAATATTTATAGTTAATTTGTTATTTTTGGATGTGAGTAAAACGAAAAAACATAAACATTGTTCACATTGTACGTAGTACTTGTAGTCCACGGGTCCACGGTTGTGCTTGCGTATGCATAATTAATTGACTTTGATTTGTTTAGGTTGAGTAAAGATAGAGGCATTACAGACGTAAATATTTAAATTAGCTAACTGGCTGGCGGAATCCGCTTAGATTTAAAGCGGAATTTCTTCAGGTTGTACGATAGGAGTCCGAATCTTAATGGGCTCCCTATTGCAGATTGTGGGCTGCCCAACATCAACAGTGACTCAATTATGTAAGTAGTTTGTGACCCAATAAGGCCAAAGCCCACGCAAAACCTATTTGTGTGCTGTGTGGGCAAAACTGTAAAACACAACAAAAAATATAACGACTTCAAGTGATGTCGGCATAGTGGCCCACAAGTACGGGCTTTAACACAAAATGTACGAGTTTGGCATGAAGAAAAGAGTCAACTTGTTAAGCTTATTTTTTTTTTGTGTGCACTCATTTTTTTTTATATAGTTTGGTTCATTGTTGCATATTTAAAATGTATTTTTTTTACAGCCGCCCTTGCATTAAATATTTTGTGCGAAGCAAATTACTTTCGCTCATTGCTAATTTGTTTAGGGTAATTACCCAGCGTACATAAAATTTATCACTCGATCTATAATTAAAAACATAGCATATACAATATATGTATACATAGTATACATACTATAGTACATACATAAATAGACCGTTGGCATGTGAGCAAAGTTTTAGATTTATGCGCTAGTTTATTACTTGATATATAAACAATAGCTGCTTTGATGGCCTAAAATGTCTTAGAATTTGGCAAAATTATTTCGGTCGGTTAAGCAAAAACAAAATCCATTTGGCATGTAAGCCAAAATTGAGTTCAACTTGTGAAATGTTGCACAGTTTCAGTTTCAGGGCTTTCTTTGGATATGACAAGCTTGAACATTTTACCAACCTGGTAATAATTTTTTTAAATAACCCGGATCCAAAGTGGGTGCCACATCGCGTTGCTCAATATTTGAAAAATATTTGCATATATAATCGATCATATCCTTGCCATGTGTACGAAACTCCTCCACATTCATTTTTCTTTTGCACAATTTATCTATCACTTGCACAGGGAATTATGATTGATTGCAGTTGAAATATTTTGTTTTTTTTTTTTTTTTTTTTTGTTGCACTTTAATGCTTTATTTTTATTTATTTATTTTTTTGCTTATTAACTTTGTTGAGTCCAAGTAAAGGTTTTTATCCTATTCGTTAAATACACGTGTTTCGTACAGTTTCCTTTGAGCGAATGACTCGAAATTTCTTGATGCATTCGTTTTTATATGGAAACCAAACAATGCGGCGTATGCGCAACGGCTACTCACCCGCTGACTTTTGATCTCTCTGTCACTCATTCTGCCCGTCTCTCTTGCTGCTTATCTCTCGCAAATTTACACCTGTTTGCCATGTGCTCGACGTAGGTGGTAGGGCACGGCGCGTGATCTTTTACTCCCGTCGTTTGCTATCATTGCCGTTACCAACTGGGAAACCCGCTTCGCTTGATGCTTACTTGTCAATTCCCTCAAACAATCTGAGGGCGTGTGTGCCGCCGTTTGTTTGTTGAAAATCGAAAATCCCTACAGTAAAAATTTTTTTGCTTGTCATAATCATAATTATAAAACACAATTTATTTAGCGTTTTTTTTTTTGTTTTTGTGTGAATAAATTTATAAATAGCATTCAAATTGTAAGCTCACAGAATGAGTCATTATAGTGCGAGGAATTTGAAACAAAAAACAAAAACAAAAAATTAAACATTGCGAAAAAGCAATACAGGATACGATGCTATCCTTTAGCCTTCAATATCTTTAGCTAGCTTTCACTTACGATGCATCCATTAATCGTGGCTTTTGCAAAAAGTGCAGCCAATTTTTTTTGGTCCACACAAGACAAATGTGTATTTCAATAATTAAATAGAATGTATTTTACGCATTTATAACTTTTAATGAAATTATCAATTTTAAATTTCCTATTTTGGACTGTATAATATTTTTTTTT
>JBANCW010000066.1:5993-16825 GCA_037040085.1 Colocasiomyia kotana | reverse complement strand
TGCGGCATGTTGTGCTGCAAATAAAAATGGAGAGGGGAGGGATCATAGACATTAGATCAACAACTGCATTGTGCACCCATCGCACTTGTTACCATTGAGCTCGTTGATCTCAACACCATGTTTAATGCTTGTGCGCAGCTGATCGTAGTCACTGCGGAGTTTCTCGTTCTCTACCTCAAGCTCGGAGACGCTATGATGGGTGTGTGGCAATAATACATAATTGTCATTGTAGCAATGGCAGCTAATCGCTTTTCGCTCTGCAATAGTGTTAAATTAACAATGTCTGAGCACTTACCGGATCGAGTCCTCACTGGGTCTATTTCGACTGGCTAGTTTCATATACTGCTCTTGCAAATACCTATGCTTGTGCTTCTCTTCCTCGAGTATGGACCGCAGCTTGACCACAATACTTGTACTGTCCATAAATGAATCTGTACACAAACCAAGGCGGATCCATTTAGTGGGCAACTCTCAGAAGTCGTGCAGTATACTTACCATTTTTGCTCAACAAATCTGGCGGCCGATTTATGTCCAGCGTGTTCTTTGCTGAGGCATACCCAATGTCGTCGTCGTTTTGGCTTGACGCATTGCTTACAGATCGGCTATGGTGTTGACTAAAGCTAGAGATGCCGCTCTGCTGCTGTAGACGGCTAAGCTCCTCTTTTAGCATATAATTTTCATTCTCGATGATCTCCTTGTCTTTAATGGCACGCTGGTAGGCTTCATTTAATTCCTTATTGTCGATTTCGGTAAGCATACGCTGCTCTCGGTCCCTTTGGCTGTTTTCGGCATTTTTCGCCATTTCGATCATTTCATCAATTTGTCTACGCAACTCCTCATTTTCCAAACGCCATGTCTGCTTCTGGCTTTGCCATTCTTCTTCTGTGTGGCCATTTTCCTCCAGTAGCTGCATCTTCTCATCGCGCTCAGATTCCAACTGTTTGTTGAGGGCTGAAATCAATTTATCCTTATCCAGGCAAGCAGCTTTCACATTCTTGAATTCGCTCTCTAGATTCTTTTTCATCTCCAATTTCATTCTACGGCGATGGCAAAAAGAAAACATAAATATCAAAGAGCATGAGCCAGCTGCATTAGTTACTCACTTTAAGACGGAAATCTCACTGATCTTTAGCTTTAGATTTGTATTGTCCCGATTCAATTCATCGATGCGTTGCTGCATTGAAATAATCTTGTTCTCCAGGCCCAAGTATTTTTTCTCCATATGAGATATGGTTTTGGCTTCTGCCTTCATACGCTTAAATTTGCGGCGCGCTAGGAATCGCCGAACGGCTGCCTGACAGATGATTATACTGCGACGCCGTTTCTGGTATAAACGACGCGCCAATAGTCCGCGTATAAAGCGCTGTATTTGCACAGCGCGATAATGATCGCGCATATCATAAAAGCGCCTCCTAGCTAGCAACCCACGCGCATACTGTTGTATGCCGGCTACAGAATGACGCAGGCGTAAATAGCGACGACGGCACAGCCAGCCGCGCGCGTACTTCGACAGTATGAGCGCTGCACGTGCCTCGCGCATATTCTGAACCCGGCGGCGTGCCAGCACGCCCCGAGCTTGACACTGCAGTCCGCGAATAACGCCTTGCAATCGCAAGTAGCGCTTGCGGTGTATAAAGCGACGCACCACCGACTGCACAATCGTTATGTACCTCTTACGCATGTTGGCGCGCACTTGCTCCAGGAAGGCGACTTGGCCGGCTCTGAAGAAGATCTGCGTGTTTCCGAAACGGTATTTGTCATCGTCCTGTATCCACTTTAGCACAATGTTGCAGCACGACTGTTTCATGTCATTTTTGTCAATCTTACTGCGATTGACCAACAGTTGGTACCGCACATAGAAGTCCTGATAAAGCCAGCGAGACGGAAAGCCGGCAGCAGAAATCCGAACCGTTTCGAGCACACCGCAGGCGCGCAATTGTTGAATTATCTTTGCGGTCTCCCATTTGAAAGCAATCTTGTCATCATTGGGCTACAACAAAGACAACGGAATCAGAATGTTAAAAAGGAGAAAAACAAAAATGTACAAAAAAAAAAACAGATGCCGCATGCCTAACTCTCCGCGCCTGCTTACCTTTATACAACGCACATAATGTGGCGTTGTTGCATGCAATGTGGAAATCAAAGACGCCAAGCTCTCCTGGAACTGTGAACCAACCGTCTTCCTATGCTGCTTGGAGGGCACCACCTAAGAATATTGAGAGACATCCATAAATATGTGCAGATAATCGAATTCCATAGCAGGTTGGTACAGTAAGCAAGCAAATTAATAATATTATTGTATACAGATTTGAACTAACTCTGCGACGGGTCTCATTAAGTTGCTATACACCATAGTAGCAACACACGAAGGACAAGTTCACAAAGGACGATAACACAGTACAGGCAAGAGATGAGCGTGCGGAAATACAAATTACAATAGCGATATTAGCGATATAAAGATTATTGGCATACAATTTCGAAATATGCAATTGCATAAACAGAGCTACCCATCGACCAACAAACCTGTTTCCTGCCAGCACTGATCACGACACGGCCACCAAGTGTAGTTGTTTTGTTGGTTTTGCTGGCTTCCGTGCTAAGTGTGTCTACTTCTTCGAGTGACATGACCTGTTTACACAGAGACAAGCTCGACACTGAGAGCACATTGACGAGTTCCTTGGATACGGTATCGCGATTCTTTTCCAAAAATCCATTAACATCGTATTCGACAGTGTCCGAAAAGTGCTTGATAAAAAAACCTACACTGATGCCAGTTAGTAAAGTGGTTTAATATTTGATTTTTTGATAAAACTGAAACCTACTTGTAGTACCGAAGCGTGGTTTTTCAAAATGCTGAAATTTGCTGCACTTTTCAATTAGCTTGCCCGCCCAGCTTTCATCAGAGCCCTTTGGCATCTGTGTTATAAAGTTGTAATTAATAATTTTAATATATGTAGATTAAATTTATGAAATACATACGCGACACTCTTCATCCAGTAAATCAAGCACACCGAGACGCGACTCAATCAAGTCAATGCATGGCTGGTTGTCATAAAAATCAATCATCGTCCAGGTGATACCTTCCTTGAGGTACTCCTCCTGCTCAAGCTTGAATACGTGCTGATTGAACTGCTGTTGCAATTTCTCGTTTGCATAGTTTATACAAAACTGTTCAAACGAGTTTACCTCAAATGTCTCGAAGCCGTAGATATCGAGCACGCCAATGAAGCTACACTGTTTGATACCATTGTTAAGACTCTTGTTCAGCACGCCGACAATGTACTGAAAGAGTTTAGCATAAATATGCTTGGCCAGGGCGTCGCGCGCCGCCTGAGCCGTCTCAATATTGTTCGGTATCAACACATATTCATTGACAGACTCTATCTTACGCATCAAGAGCCAGCGCCGCAAATCGTCCGAGTTGATTTTTAGCAAGTCCCCAGTTACTTGTAAATGTACGTCATTGTGCTAAAGGCGCAGACAAAATAGTGGTTCATCAATATATCAGTGAGTACATACATACAGACTACAGGGGTGGCTATTGCGTAGACTTACGAAAATCTCACAAGATTCGGTGTCCTCTTCGTCAGAGCCGTCGCGGTATTTTTTGCAAACCTCAATATTACCCAAATGAAGTATGCCTGCCAGAATTTTAACAACATCGGCAATCTGGAAAATCAATGTTCGTTAATAATTTACTCTGAATAAGGGCAATATTTCCCATTGCTTACCTGTTGTATAGAGAAGCCAAGCACAGTCATGGCCTGCACTGTTTCATTGAACTGGTCGGCATCAGAAATCTTTTCTATGTCCGATGCTCCGCCCATGTTCAGGTATTCAAATTTCTGTTGATGATCTAATGGCAACAGAAAGAAACAACTCCAAAATGATTGCGGCTTATTGAAGACTCATTGAAGACTCACCTAGCACTAATTCGGGATACTTGGCGCGCGCTGCACAAAGCTGATAAAATATGTGATAGTTTCGCTCGCCTTGTGCCTGATACACTACACGCGATTTCTCCAATAAATATGTGTGCATGGTGGCACCATGCAGGTACATAACTCCCATGTTGTTCATGAACAGAAGCTTGGTAAATTTGCCGAATCGTGAACTGTTGTCGTTTCTTGTTGTTTTGGCATTTCCGAAGGCCTCCATAATCGGCGAAGATGCCAAAACTTTGCGTTCAACCTGCGTTTCGGAATCGGATCCTCCGACCGCCGCAAAATACCGCATTGCATATTTGGCGGAAACGGTTTTGCCCGCACCAGATTCACCGCTTACAATAATGCTTAGATTACAATTCTCACGTTCTAATTTGGTGTAGGCCTCCTCGGCAAGTGCAAATATATGCGGTTCTAGCTCACCCATTGCACGGCCTCGGTAAGCGCGTATAATGCTCGGGCTGTACAAGGGCAAATCGGCATATGGGTTTATTGCTACAAGTATGATGCCGCAATAGGTGTAAATGATTTGACGTTCGCAAAAGCGCACGCGCAAATTATGCAAAACACCCGGCTCGTGTAGATACGACAAAGTCGTGAGATCGTTTTGACCAACCAGAATAGCTGGATTCCGCAATGGAGGAAGATCGCTGCCATCGGACTTTAATTTAACCTCTTTCAATTTACCCGATTCAGTGACAATTTTCAGGAAACCGGCTCCGTTGCGATAATTCTCCTCGAGTGTAGCGCTTTCCCATACATATTCCGGATGAGGTATCCAAATCTTGGACCCCTAGGAGGAAATTTCACAAACGAAAAGACAAAGAAAGAGTAATCAAAGCGTGTCAAATGATGTGCATTTAGGCTAATATTAAAGCCTCATCGCATAAGAATGCTACTGCTATCAGTGTGGCGTTTGGTTTACTAGTCTGATAAGATTCTGATTCATTGCTGCTTCCTTCAATGGGTCTGAGTAGAGTTTTCAATATGAAATTCACTAACCGCTTATAAGAGAATACTTTCAAATTGGAAGCATTCCAGAGTTGAATCAGTTATAGCACATGTTTGCACACCCATACATTGATATGATGGTAGCTATTATAAATACATGCATTTTATTTTTATGCTTTTTTGTGCCACTTTTACCATACACTGTAGACACTATGCACTAGCCATAGTCAAGCACAACATAGTTGCCAACAGTGCACTTGTAGGGCATCAATATAAAATGCACTTGTATGTAGAATAGCATGTAAATAGTACCTTGGCGTATAGCATCTCCTCGCTTGACATTATTACGACTGCACTTCCACTTCATTCACCCGAATACTTCAATACTCATAGAAATGCAGCATACATAAGCGAAGGCCCGTTAGTTTTATATTGCACACAAAATGCCTCTTTTAATTTTTATTAGAACACTAATTGCAATTTAGCGGCCTCAAACAAGTTTTTCATTATATGTTTGTATAATTTTTATATCATTAACCGAAACCTAAAAATTCTGCTAAAATTTATTAAACTCAAACATGGATAATTTAGCGAGCCTAATATGAAATAAATGCTAACGAAAACTAATTTTGCTTCATTCTAGTTCTGACGTTGATTATGTTGCCAAAGGGTAGGGTTGCCGTAGAACGTACAGTTCTGACCAAGTTAATAACAAAGTGTCGCTCTGTATGTAAGATGTAATTTTAAAATATTTTGAAAATCGTGAAACAAGCAAATGTTGAAATCACACAATGTTGCAATAAAAAAAAAAAGAGAAAAGAACATCCGTTTTACCGAAATAGGTTTTCGCGGCAAACGTTGGGCAAACATTTAGCAACACTCTACGTACCTGTCCACATTTTTCAGCACTATTTTCTATTGCAGTTGTCAACATTTCCCGCGCTTTTTTTGCTGTACACAATAGAGATAGGAGCGCGTCGTTTTTGAGCAATATTGAAAAATTATTTATTCTAGTGACAAAATATAGCAAATAAATAATTTAAAAAATGTCAAGTCCCGCTCGATCACCAAATATGGGTGCATCTACACAAAAGCAAGGTGCTCGTACACCGACAAGAGGTATCAGTCACAACTTTAAATATCAACATACAAATATACACATGAATACATGCATATTGTTATAAATACATATGTATATGGTATCGTTTTAGGTATTGCGGTAACGGCAGTGGATACGCCAATGCGAATGGGTCCAGAACGTGCGGCCGCAGGAAACGCAGATAACATCAGTCTGCCGCCAACATCTCCAGCCAACATAAGCTTGCCAGCAACGAGTCCAGCCCGCGGTCTCGGTGCCAATATGAGTGAGATAGACTTAAGTTCGCCACTTAATTATGGTACCCCTAGCTCGATGGGCTCAATACGTACACCGCGTTCTGGCATTCGTGGCACCCCATTACGTTCTCGTCCGGATATACGTACTGACAAACGTATTCGTCAAGTTGCCATTGGTGGAGGCTCAAATGTAAATTTTCTTACATAATTACTTCAGCTAAATTCTATCCTAATATATCCTATATTATATTTGATACTGTTTTTAGCTTGAGCCCATAGCCGAAAAAGGGTCTGAAGCTACCGATCCTGTATCGGAGACGTCGGCGACACCACAGTTGGTTGTATGGGGCACTAATGTCGTTGTGAGTCAATGCAAGTCGAAATTCAAATCGTTTATAATGCGATTCATTGACCCGGGCGCTGAACAAGATGAAATATCTGAGAATATTGATGTTAACCAACCACTATATTTGCAAAAAATGGAAGAAATTCACACATTGGAAGAGCCTTATTTGAACCTTAATTGTGCTCACCTAAAAACATTTGACCAGGATCTTTATCGGCAATTAATATGCTACCCACAAGAAGTGATACCTGGCTTCGATATGGCTATTAATGAAATGTTCTTTGAGCGCTATCCGGCTGCGTTGTTAGAACATCAAATTCAGGTGCGTCCCTTCAATGCAGATAAGACGCGCAATATGCGTTCACTAAATCCCGAAGATATGGATCAGCTTATCAGTATTAGTGGAATGGTTATCCGCTCGTCAAATGTTATACCAGAAATGAGGGAAGCTTTTTTTACATGCAATATTTGCTCATTTTGCACATCCGTGGAGGTGGATCGTGGTCGCATTGCGCAGCCTACTTTGTGCACTAACTGCAATACAAATCACTGTTTTAGACTCATACATAATCGCTCAGAATTCACTGATAAGCAACTCATTAAGTTGCAAGAGTCACCGGATGACATGGCTGCTGGACAAACACCACACAACGTTTTGTTATACGCGCATAATGATCTGGTGGATAAAGTACAACCAGGCGACCGTATTACTGTAACTGGCATATATCGTGCAACGCCATTAAAAGGAAAGGGCTTGAATGTGAAGAGTGTTTACAAAACTCATGTTGATGTTGTGCATTTTCGCAAAGTCGATAATAAGCGCCTGTACGAGGAGGAGGAAGGGTAAGAAACGAAACGTCTGCAAATAAACTTTTGATGTAAGCCAAATGTAATTTTAGCAAGGATCACATTTTCCCACCAGAGCGCATTGAGTTGTTGCGCTTACTGTCGCAAAAGCCCGATATATATGATCGCCTGGCGCGAGCGATTGCTCCTTCTATATACGAAAATGATGACATAAAAAAAGGGATTTTGTTGCAGTTATTTGGCGGTACGAAGAAAAAACACGCAATATTGGGTCGGCAAAACTTTAGATCGGAGATTCATTTGCTGCTTTGCGGTGATCCGGGCACATCAAAATCGCAAATGCTGCAATATGTCTATAACTTGGTACCACGCTCACAATACACTTCTGGACGTGGTTCATCGGCAGTAGGTTTGACTGCCTATGTGACCAAAGATCCAGAAACTCGGCAACTGGTTTTGCAAACGTTCGTATACAAAAAGTCATCATATTTCACAACTAAAAAATATTTTCTTCAGCGGTGCTCTTGTATTGGCGGATAACGGTGTTTGTTGCATCGATGAGTTTGACAAGATGAACGACTCCACGCGAAGTGTCCTTCATGAGGTTATGGAGCAACAGACTTTAAGTATCGCCAAGGCAGGCATTATTTGTCAATTGAATGCTCGCACATCCATACTGGCGGCTGCCAATCCGGCCGAGTCGCAGTGGAATAAACGAAAGAATATAATTGATAATGTCCAGTTACCCCACACGCTGCTGTCACGCTTTGACTTGATATTTCTAGTACTGGATCCACAAGATGAGATCTTTGATAAGCGGCTTGCGAGCCATTTAGTATCATTGTACTATGTCACACGGCACGAGGAGGAGGATACCATGTTTGTAAGTAGAAACTAGCAACAGTCGGGGTGTTAGCGAATATATATAATATATATACTTATTTTTAGGATATGAGTGTACTGCGCGATTATATTGCCTATGCTAGAGAGCACATGATGCCCACCCTCTCAGACGAAGCACAGCAGCGTCTAATTCAAGCCTATGTGGATATGCGTAAGGTGGGAGCTGGTCGTGGTCAAATTTCTGCATATCCACGTCAGTTGGAAAGTTTGATACGTCTATCAGAAGCGCATGCGAAAGTGCGACTAAGCAACTCAGTTGAGCTGCAGGATGTCGAAGAGGCCTGGAGGTTACACCGCGAAGCCTTAAAACAATCTGCCACCGACCCGCTGTCAGGCAAAATTGATGTTGGTATTTTGACTACCGGTCTTTCGACGGCTGCTCGCAAGAAACGGGCAGACCTTGTGGCGGCCATTAAGGAAAATATCAAGAAAAAAGGAAAAGTGCCGACGGTACCATATCAAAAATTGTTTAAAGACATTAAGGAAACTTCACAAATTGTAAGAGCACCACTTGCAGCTTAAAGATTGCTATTTATAAATGATTTGATTTCAGTTAATAACCCGCGAACAATTTGAAGATGCTTTAAAGGAGATACAGGATGAAGGCATCATTGTTGTAATGGGCAAGAATACCATTCGAATTTGTTAATTTTAGTTTGTTTATCAATTATTTTATATACACTTATGTTTCATAAATGAATATCTACAATTTAAAATTGTTTCCTATTGACAATTTTTGCTTTGTGGGATTTATCTGTGCATTGTGGACCAACGGCTTTTATAAAAAAAAAACCATATCAATACGAAATGTATAGAAGTGCAGATTGAGTGGCAGCGCCAACCATATTACACTTTCTCATTAAGCTTTTGCTTTACACTATTGAGTGCTGACTGAGAATATTTAAAGTATCGAGAATATACGATACAACCGACCAGTGTTAGAATCGATAGCCGAATTTTATCGAGTTAGCAGTTCCAGCAATAAATTTTCGATAATTTTACGATTTGTTTTTAATATCGAAACAAAAAATGGAAAATATCGATGCATTCATAAATACGAGACACCCATCACTTAGTAGAATAAAATATACAAATAAAATGCCATCAGATCCTGAGGAAAAGGAAATTTGTTCTATGATGGAGTTCGGGAAATCATCAGAACACTCAATGCTCAGCGTTTCTGAGACATCAGTGGACTCGAATAGCTTACTTAACAGCGAAGTGGCGGCACGTGAACTTACTCCAACAAAGCGACGTAAGTCTCCAGCAAACAGTTTCGGCTCAGACAATACCAGCACCAGTGTACAGCCTCCTATGTCTCCAACGTCATCTTTGAATGACATGACATTTGAGCCAACCATTGATATGATGGTGAATGACTTTGATGATGAAGCTACATTAAACGAGGAAGAGGCTCTTGCCGATCTGGAGGCACACAATACTGAAGATGAAATTGCTGCTCTTAGAGAAGAAAGTGAAATGCCCATTGAAGAATTGCTAGCAAAGTACAGCGGCATAGCACATGCCAATATTCAAATGCCTTCACCACCGGCTAGCAGCTCGAGACGTTCAACAAACTCCAGACGACGAAGGGATATATCTACTATTAAATTGCATCAGAGCGAAGGCAGCTTGCAAAATGAAATTGGTGTAAGCGATTTTATTGACAAAAACATTACACAGCATCAGGAGTTGGATGTTAGTTTGCTAGATGACTTAACATCTATATCGGTGCAGTTGAGTGAAGGTCGATCGGAAAATGAAATAATAGCTATTTTACCACCGGAAGTCCCAAAAAAACATAGATCTCATTTATTTGATTTGTATCCTGATGAATCGTTTGGGGAGCATACAGAACACAGCACAACCATGGAACCGTTGAATCATATTGAAACATGTATGTAATTTTGGGATATATGAATTCTTATGTAACTATTTTTATTCCGTACGTATTCGATTTTAATGTGTTCATATATTTTAACAATGTTAGTTACGCCGCTTCATACTCTTTTCGATGAAGCAGAAGCTGAAGACGACGAGGAAACGGATACCGATTCGGACGATTCCAGAAAAATAATAATGGTCGGACCAGATTATCAAGCAGAAATACCGGAAGGTCTATCACAATATGGTGATATTTTGCCTTATGAGAATGAAGACCAACTAATTTGGGAACCAACCCAAGTTACTGAGCGTGAAGTGGAGGATTATTTGGCAAAGGTACAAGGTACAAAAAGCATAGCGGTAGCCGAAGAAGTTGTTACAAACGCAACAGCAGAATTCAGTGAACTTGCACAACCCAACGATACTGTCATGTCAGGGCTAACTGGCAACGATATTGAGTCTATTGTGAAGGATAATGAGCAGGCGCTGCATTTGCTGGTACAATGTGGGTATGATTTTAAGGAAGCCCTACGGCGTAAGCGCATAAGTATGTTGCCGCTTGGCGACACTATGAGCAGCTGGTCAGAAGAGGAATGCGAAAAATTCGAAGAAGGCATACAAAAATTCGGAAAGGATTTTTATCAGATACGTCAGAATCAGGT